>JADDMT010000113.1:0-88912 GCA_021401465.1 Teratosphaeria epicoccoides
CCCCCCCCCCCCCCCCGCCCCCCCACACACACGAACACCAGAAGGCTTTCCCCCCGCCCCCGTCCAAATCGCACACGTGTGAGCGAGAGAAAAAGCGCTACGCTCCAGTGGAGAAAATTCTCCCAAGCGCGCGCGGCGGTTTCGATGAAAGCCCGCGTGGCGTGCGAGGGCCGATGGGGGGAAGCGCGCTCGCTCCTGGGGAGACACACGGGAGGGGAGGGGGGCAGGCAGGGAGACTCGGAGGAAGGGTTTTTTCTTTACCAGTCTACGACCAGGAGCAACCGGGGTGGACGGGTACAGTGGATTTGGTATGTATTATTTTATGTATTATGTATGGATTTTGTAATTTTTTTCTAATTTTTTTTTTGTGGGAGATGTACACTTCTCAGACTCGTACTCCGGTCTGCTCTGCTCCCAAGTCCCAACCGCGGACCCTCGCCTCGGGCAGTGCAGTGTGTGTGCCGGTCGAGATGAGGCTTTTGGACCAGTCACGGGACACGTACACAGTACCAAGCCGCCCAGCCCCCCTCCCCCTCCTTCGTCCGTCTACGACAGAAATGCGGAACGCCGGGATGAATTCTGCCGCGTGGCCGCGTGGGGCAGGAGTGTCTGTCTGAGACATGATGGATGAACGAACGAATGAGCGAACGAACGGGGGGGGAAAAAGAATGTCGGCAGCTGCTCTTGCTCTTGCGCCGAGAGGTTTTTTTTTAAGAGCGAGCCACACTTCTCCCCCCTTCGCATTCGTTCCACGAATTCGCGCCTCTCTGCTCCTCCCACACATCATCGTCATCATCTCGAACATACACAGACACCTAGACATCCATCCACACTCCCAAAAACCCAAAAAAGAAAAAAAAAGAAAACTTCTACCATTTAAAACCGACCAGCCATGTTCGCCAGTCCGATCCTCTGTTCTCTCCTCCTACTCCTCCTCCCATCCACAACCACAGCTCTCGTCGGCGCCGGCGGTACATCCCCCCCCTCTGTCAAGTAAAAGGAAAAAGAGAAAAAGAAAAAACACGACTAACTTCTCATTCCCTCCTCTCCCACAGGCGAATGCCACGTCGGCACGGGCAACGCCGAGTGCTGCGGCTGCAGCGGCGGCTGGATCCAACAATGCTTCGGTACGTCCCGATTCATCCCCACTACCCCATCCTTCCACCACAAAGTGCGCAGGTAAAAAGGAAGTGGGGCATGTTGATGGCTGACATGTTCCCTGCTGCTGGGGAGGACAGAGGATGAGACGTCGACGAAGAAAGGGCGGTGTGGGTCGATTGGACATCGGATTCCGGAGGGGACGGCTTGTGTTTGTTAGAGGGGGTGTGTTGGGTGGGGGTGTTGGTGGGGGGATAGTGAAAGGGTGGGTGTGTGTGTGTGTGTGAGAGAGAGAGAGAGAGAGAGAGAGAGAGAGAGAGAGAGAGAGAGAGAGGAAACCTATTCGGCTGCATTCTCAGTACTTACAAAAGGTCAATATATATATATATATATATCTGTTGATCAGGCGTGGAGATGAAAGAGCAGGCGTGGCTCTCATACGTCTGGTGTCTCAGTAGTCATAGAAGCCCTTCCCGCTCTTCTTCCCCAGCCACCCGGCGTGGACCATCTGCCGCAGGCGCACGGCCGGGCGGTACTTGCTGTCGCCGAGCTGGGTGTGCAGGACGTCCATGATGGCCAAACAGGTGTCCAAGCCGATGAAATCGGCCAGTCGCAGCGGCCCCATGGGGACGTTGGTGCCGTTCTGCATGATGGCGTCAATGTCCTCGGCGGCGCCGACGCCGGTCTCGAGACAGATGATGGCTTCGTTGATGTAGGGCATGAGGATGCGATTGGCGAGGAAGCCGGGGGAGTCGGCGGAGTGGGAGGGGGTCTTGCCGATGCGGCGGCAGAATTGGAGGGCGGTGGCGAGGGTGCGGGGGGAGGTCTGGAGGGCGGAGATGATTTCAACGCCCGGTTGGACGGGGACGGGGTTCATGAAGTGGGTGCTGATGACGCGGCTGCTGGCGGAGAGGTCGGTGGGGTCGGCGGTGGTGGCTCGGGCGATGAGGGTGATGGAGATGGAGGAGGTGTTGGTGGCGAGGACCGCGTGGGGAGGGGCGATCCGGGCGAGGTGGGCGAAGATTGATCGTTTGAGGTCGACGATTTCGGGCACGGCTTCGATGACCATGTCGACGTCGGAGAGGTGGGCGATGTCGGTGGTGGGGGTGAGGCAGGCACGGGTGGAGTCGGCGTCGGATTGGGAGAGCTTTTGTTTGGCGACGTCTTTGGAGAGGAGTTTGTCTGTGTTGATGACCATTTGATTAACCATGGCCATTGACGGGAGGAGCATACATGGGATCATATCATATTACCTGCAAAGGCGAGCGCGTGGTCGAGACTTTTCTGCGAATTGTCGACGAGGGTGACGGGGAGTCTGGCTGCTCGCGCGGCGACCAATGCGATGCCGAGTCCCATCTGTCCTGCCCCGACCACGCCCAGTTTCTTGATGTCGGCGGGGTGCGGGGGGGCGGGGGCATGTGGTTGAGACGAGGTGAAGGGACGACGACGGCATGCTTGACACGGCCACCTCCAGCGAGGGGAGAGACGGGGGCGGCGCGGTGGGCGGAGGGTCGACATTGACGGAGCCTCGTGTGGCTGCTGGGGTTGCTTGGGTTGTTGTTGTTTGGGAAGGAGCGGGGGTGGCCGTAGGTGTAGACTATAGGTAGGTACGAGACAGAGTAGGAAGGCACGAGACAGACTGCTGAGAGTAGGAAGGCACGAGACAGACTGCTGAGAGTAGGAAGGCACGAGGCACGAGACAGACTGCTGAGCCGAGGAAGGCCGGTCGGTATGACGTCTGACGGCATCACATGGAAGTCGATGCCTGCGGGCCCGGGGAATCGATGATGCGCGACATGGACGCGTCTTCCGCGCGGGTCAATAATAATATTCATGTTACATGTAGAGTCGCGTCGTCCACGTTGATTACCTGATGGTTATTACATGCGAGAGGAAAATACACTGAAATATCGATCGGTGATGGTCGGAAATATTCAAGAGTGATCGGTGTTCCACCTGGTCAGAGCACACCATGGCCGACGACGAGGTGCGCGCGTACATCTCCAGCCTGGTGAATGCGGTCGGCGGCCGCTCGACGCTCGATGACACTTACGCGGTGGGAGACGACGCGCTGCCCGCCCTGAATGATCTTCTGAGCTGGCTGAGACTGGTATCACCATCACGTCCGTTCGCGCGATCGGCAATGATCCATCCGTGTTGACACCATGCCAGTACGACGAGAAACTCGCCCGCGACGACGTCAAACGCTGCCTCGCCGAATCCGCCCTCCTCCAGAACGACCTCCTCGACATTCTCGCCCTGTGGCCCGCAGAACTCCACCACCACAGATCCAAAGCCAAACTCGCCCTGGCGTGTCTGCAGCTGATGGTCCCGCTGACCTGGCCCTTGGAGCGGGAAGACGACCAGGCCACCGTCAATCACGCCCGTCATTTGCCCCATTTGCAACTCGCGCACGTCGCCTACAAACGCGCCATATTACACTGTGAACACGCCAGCATCCTGCGCACCGTCGTGCGATGTGCACTGCCGAGTATGGCGGTCGAGAGGCGGGAGAGGAGCAAGCGGGATGAGGGCATTATCAAGTTGGTCCTGTACTTGCTGAGGAATCTGGCCATCATCACCCAGCCGCAGATGCTGCCGAGTCAGGGCGATGAGAATGACATTTCGCGGGCGGCGACGATCCAAGCGTTTGCCGAGCAGGATGTGCTGAGTCTGCTGTTGACCATCGGGAGTGGCGCCGGCGATGACTTTCGGGACCAGGACGTCATTCTGCTCGAGATTCTGTTTCATCTGCTGAAGGGCGTCGATGCCGAGAAGCTGTTCGGGCAGGACGAGCAATTACACGCCGACGACGTGGATGAGCTGAAGATCCTGAGGCAGAAGGAGAAGGCCATGCGGAGCGGGTACAACAAACACGCTCCGACGCGGCACAACAGGTTCGGGACGATGATCTGGGTCAAGCGCGACGATCGGAAGCGCTCGACCGTCTCGGGTCAGCACGGCATCGCCGACGAGGCCACCACCTTGCGACACATGGACGCGAGTAAGACGTGGAACAAGCCAAAGTACCGCGGAAAGATGGCGCACGACTTCACCGAACACTCCGATGTGGGTGTGCGGCTGGACGTACCCGGGGCGGTTCGCACAAAGCTCAGGAGTTTCGTGGAGGATTTTCTCGACTCCTCCTTCAACCCGCTCTTCTCCAGTCTGCGAAAGGCGATCGAGAGGGAGGCGGACCGGGTGGGTGAGGTCCACAAGAGACAATACTTCTACTTGATCCACTGGTTCCTCCGCGCCGAATGCTCGAGGCGACATCGAGCTCGGAGGGAGAGCTCGTGGCACGCCGATCGACCCGCGCAGACCAATGCGGAAGACAACACCTTTGCGTATATCGCGGCGGTTCTGGACCAGGAGACCTTTGTGCTGCTGAATCGGAGCATGCAGAAAGCGTACGATGAGAAGAGCTGGCACGACCTGCAGGCGACGCTGCTCTGCTTCACCCAGATTCTGTTGACCGTCCAAAGCATGGCGGAGAGTCACGACGAGGAGGACCAAGAGATTGCCGAGAATATCCAAAATCGCATCTTCTACGAGGAAAGCACGCACGACCGCATCGTACAAATCGTCCGTGGCTACTCGAATCAAGGCTTCGCCTACTTGGACGCGGTGACGGAATGCGTGCACGTCTTTGTGCGCATGCTGGAGCGATATAGCAAGCAGAATGTCGATCTGCAGGTGCGATGCAAGAAACGCGCCCGCCGGAAAGCGAAGAGAGCCAATCCGGAGCCGGGCAAAAATGCAGACGAGGAAGCCGAGCAAGATGCGGCAGACGAGCGAGACGCTCATATGGCCGTCTCGGAACGCAAGTTCGACTTTGCGAAATTCAGCGCCAAATTCCTGAGTCAGCGCTGCGTCGACACCTTCATCTGCTTGCTGCACTACCACTCCGATCTCTCGCCCAGCCAGCTCAAGCGATGTCATCGCTACCTCTATCGGCTCGCCTTCAAACACGATCTCGCCCTAATGCTCTTCCGCGTGGACATCCTCGCCCTGCTCCACCGCCTCATCAAGGGTCCGAATGGCCTCTCGTCGGAGCGGGACGGGTTCACGGAGTGGGAACAGCTGGTTCAGCAGGTCTTCCGGAGATGCATCAAATGGCTCCACCGGGGTACCGAACAGTCGGGATGGAAGGAAATGTGTGTGGTGGAGATGCTCTTTTCCAAGATCCCAGCGACACTCTTCTACTTACAGAACGGATTCGAGAGAGTGGTGGAGAAGCGGGCACCACGGGCGCCAGCAGAGCTCGAGTTCAAGGCTGCCGCCGCGGAGGGACGCAGAGTGCCTGTCGCGGTCAGTCTGTTGCTCGAGCAGGGCAAGGGTGATGTGTTGGAGTGGGTGAAGAAGGAATTACAGTCCGCGGCGACTGCGAGGCAGAAGTGGAGCGAAGAGCAAGCGGCCTTCGCCGAGGGCTTCGGCGAGGACGGAGTGGCGTCCGGCGGTGAGGAGAGCAGACGGGCACCGAGTATCATGCTGGTGCCCGATAGTGAGGAGAAGAAAGGGGCTTTGTTCAAGGACAAGCACTTGAGGCTCCTGCTGTCGACCCTTGGTTTGGAGAGACTCGGCACAGCAGAGGATGTAGACGCCCCTTGGGTCATGCCTTCCCATCTCTCCGCCGAACAACTCCAAGAAGGCCTAGACGCGATCAAGCAGACCGAACACGACGGCCTCACCCTCGAAGAGGGCCAAACAGCCACCGACCTCATCCGCAACAAATCCCGCCGCACCGCCACAAACTTCATCGACGACGAGGATTCTCACGAGGAAGGCGGCGTCAGCGACATCGACGAAGCCATGTTCCCTCCCAACCTGCGCGACAAGCGAAACGCGGACGATGGGTCGGAGAGGCCGAAGAAGCGGCGGAGGCTCACGCAGAGGCACCCGAAGGCGTCGACGGAGGCGGAGGCGCTGCAGAGGGCGGACGAGAAGCGGCAGCGGGAAAGGGAGAGGAATCGGAAGATCAAGAGTGCGTTGTGGGTGAGGGAGGAGGATGAGGTCAGTGACGAGGAGGGGGATCGGGAGTTTTTCGCCCGTGAGGCGGAGTTGAGGAGGAGGAGTGAGGGGGTGTATCGGAGGGTTTTGGCGGGCGAGGGGGCGGGGGCTGAGGCGAAGGCGAAGGGGAAAGGCGAGAGGAGCGGGAGGAAGACGGGCGAGAGTAGTGTGGAGGAGGCGGAGCGTGCTCGGGGCGGGTCGAGCGAGGACGAGGCGGATCTTTTTGCTCTCCGCAGGCGCGAGGCACGAGCCGCGAGGCCTTCTTCGGGCGCCGGGGATGTCGAGGTTTCGGGGGTTGAGTCCCGCGCGGCGTCGAGTGCTGGAGACGAGTGGGGCGGAGCGGAGGTGCGGCAGCTGACTCCGTTCACTTCACCGCCCGGCGCTACGGGGGAGCTGAGGGAGCGCGGGCTGGTCGTGTGGAAAGAGGTTGGTGGGGATGGTGGGGAGGGTTTTGTGGGAGATGGGAAGGAGGAGGAGGAGGAGGAGGAGGAGGAGGAGGAGGGGAAGGGTTCTGCAACCGAGAGGAGGAGGGGGAGTGGCAGGAGGAATGTGCGGGCGGGGTTTATTGTCGAGGATGATAGCGATGAGGAGTGAAGAAATTCCTTTTTTCCCCTTGAATATGATGTGCGTGGATGGAAGAAGAGACTGTGGTCTGTTGTGCTCGCTCTTTTTATCTTTTCTTTTTTTTTTATCTCTCCTTTCTTTTCTTCTCTCTCATTTTTTTTTCTTTCATCTCTTTCTTTTTTTTTTTTTCTTTCTTCTGTGTGTGTGCTGGACAAATCGGAAAATCGTACACGCACACATCTCTCCTCTCCTGTCCATGCCAAGTGGATCCGAGCGTCATGCAAGGATAGCTAGCCCGCCCGCACGCACGCGATCGCGCTCTTGTAAAAAGACGCCCCCCCCCCCCTCTCCCAAAAAGACCGCGTTCCTGATCGCGACGGTATCCTGCACTCCCTTAAGCAGCAGCCATGCAGTGAACACACCCGCCCCTATACCACACCATCGCCATCCCGTCCGCTCCGCCCCGCCCGCCTGCCTGGCCCACTGCACATACTCGCTCGCACGAGGCGCGACGGCGTTGAGCTGCACTGCGGGGGGATTTTCAGCGCCTTCCTTCCCGCCCAGAGCGTCTGCCACAGCACCGTCCGCCTTCCCGGGCCCGGCCGGTCGAGAGTCTGCCAGGTGCGACGGGCACAAGGTCGCGGTGGAGGCCCCCGGCTGCGGGCGGACACTGTTGCGCTCGTGGCAGTCATCAGCTGTTGGAGCGTGGACGCGCGACATGGCCGGCTTGGGCTGCGTTTCGGAGCATGCGTGGCACTGCCTGTGGGGATGGCAGGTCTGCGGCGTGGAAACTTGCGCAGGTTGTCGCGGAGGCTGCCGCGGGTGAGGGGGCTCCTCGGCTGGATCCGCGGTGATGCGCGGGGAGCGAGGGCTTCTGGCTGCTCTTTCTCGTCTTGGTCGGGCCTTGGCCGCGGCTCCCGGCGTAAGCTTGGATCGTGACCTGGTAGCCCAGGACTGGTGGCTGCGTGATGGACATCTCGGGGCCTCTCGTTCGTCTGGCAATGTGAGTAGCTTCTTTGGTTTGGTGAGCATGAATAGCGCGCTGTCGTGCTCCTCCATGTCCCAGTTTTGGGTCGCAGACCAGCCACAAATGCGATTGGACGATGAGAAGGTCTGGACGCCACACGTCAGGGCGGTTTTGTGGGGAGGCATGGACGGTAGAAACCACTGCTTCCTTCTCTGCGACCTGATTGTCGTCGTACTGGTGGAGGCCGAAAGTTTTCCGGAAGTCGAGGCGCAAACACTCCCTAATAGGCTCCGGTGTCAGGGACAGAGCCTTGGAACAATGCTTTGAGTCCATCACGAGCGATCGATGTCGGCGATTGCTTCGGCTAAAGCGTGCGATCGTTTCCGGCGGTGCGTACTAGAGGGTGCGCTCCAGCATCTCGGTGGGCAGTTGGACCTCGTCAAGTGCAGCATCTGCCATTTTGGCGTGTCGTGATGCCTAAGTAGTGTCTGCTTGAAAATTGCCGTATTGAGATTGTCGATTGACATGATCTGATCTGTCGTGTGTTGCTCTCCGAATCGACAGTCAAAGATGTCCGTCTCTGTGACTTGCCTTCCAAGGTCGGTAAGGCGAGGACACGCCAGGCTTTTGTAATACATTGGTGTGGACCAGGTTAGTCACACCCGGCTCATCACTCTCTGACTGCATAATGCAATTCTTTGTGCTTGATATACGCACAGACTTGTAGCAGTTGTGCATTGTGACAGCACGCTCAGCATGGGAGGCCAGGACTATGGGTCTCCGAGATTGCAGCCAGGAGGATTACACATCCGCACCCGTGGCTGATTCCAAGAGCTCCTCGTAAGGAAGACTGGGCTGGCGTGCAATGCCGCGCACCCCAAAATCCTCGCAGCGCATGCTCAAAGTTCTGTCCCAAGCTGGTCCCGAGGTCTCGCGACTCCACAGTCCTGCCGAGCGTTCATTAGCCTTTGTCCTGGTCAGGAGAGTACTCGAGTAACGTCCATCTTGAACGCACGGCGATGCACGCCGTTCTCCTGACCGAATGAAATTCGATCTACATGAGAGGAAGATATCTTACCAGTTGCTGTTCCACCTGCAAGGTGGACTCTCTCATCAAAGCAGTACGCCACGAGCGCTCCGGCAGCACGGTCACCTGCAACAGCAGGGAATATCCCCGAGAGGATCACCAAGAAAGAGTCGTTTACCATGTGGATACATCCACGACTTCTCCACGCTCTGTTGTTCAACCGCGTTCGGGAATAGCCAGAGATACTGGCTCCACTGCGTCTGTTAGATTTCTGCCCGCAACAGCGTCAGTCGGATCGCCATACCTTGTGTAGACCAGATCTGTCCTGATGGTCCCGAAGCAGTCGCACGAGTCGATGCTGTAGATCAAATCTTTCCACATTGATGTCTGAGGGTTCAATAACTTCCACAGATCGTCCGGCAAGCGCCGTCCGCCATTCCGGAGAAAGAGTTTTCTCGACAGCTTCGCAGTCGAAGCGTCGAAGAGTAGATACTGAACTTGTAGGTAGTGTATTGGTGGTGATATCCCGGCTGCCCACTCGTCAAACGACAGGCGCGGGCTTATTTGGAAGACATCGTTGCCCCCGGCAGGCACAATGTCGAGAGCCCATGGGCTGCTAGGCACTTGCAACGGCGACTGTGAAACGAGCGAAAAGACCGAAGCAGTCTCCCATCTAGCAAGCTCGCCGCTTAAGTTCCTCCGGGACAACCTCACATGCCCAATGTGCAGACGATGGTATGTAAGGTCGGCACGATCGTCTCCGGAGCTAAACACGTCAACGAAACCTCTACTTTCATCAACTATGAGGCTTCGTGCATTCAGTTGGGCGCCTTCGGAGTCCTCGCCAAGCCTCTGAGCCGGACTTGAAAGTTGCCACTGGCGGCCAGATCGTCCGTCGTAGATGACTACTGTGAAAGAGCGCAGATTTTCAGTGGCGTATAGAATGGCCACAGTCTCTCCGTCTGCAGCCAGCGCTGAGACGTTGCTAGATGGCAGACGAAGGCGCTTCGGTTCCGCATCCAGAGAGTCGAGTGGTTGCACGTAGAGAGCAGCATTGAAGCTGGCAAATGCAAGCACTTTGGATGTCAGTGCCAATCCCAGCATGCGTTCTCTAGCAGCGCCATTCAGAGGCCTGGTCCGGCCTGTGACCTATGAACAACACGTCAGCTTCTCTGGATCCTTTGAGGTCATGCTTCTTGATACGCAAGAAACAGAAGGTCAGACCCACCAAGTTTCGAAGCACAACGCCTGGGCTGTTAGCGTCATGTCTTGGTATATAGGCAATAAGTTCCCGCTTGAGTGCTATAATCTTTAGACTACAGGCCTGTTGCAGTGCACTGGGTACCTGCACGTTCACGTCTTGAACGGCGACGGCTTGGAACGGACGTCCCAGACGCATAGCCTGCATATGCCTGACGCGAGTCTCGACTGTATGATCTGCAGTGACTTGAACAGCCGAATCGCTATGATGATGAATCTGGTCCCATCTCGCAACGGAAGTCTCGAGAACCTAGAACACAGCAGTCAGGTCTCATGTCGTTCCATGCGACGGTCAACATCTCAAGGCCGCTAATGTTGTGAAAATGGCCCTTGATCCGACTGGCTGTAGGAAACGCCTACCTGCTCGCTCCCAAGTACGTTGCGCCATCGCCTGCACACGAGCTGTAACCTCCAAGCATCAAAGAGCGGCAGATGAGCCCAGACCTGTATTACCAGCTCGACGGGCAGATTTGCAAGAGGATCGTAGCGCGCGGCAATCGTCTCCATGACGACTTGTATCTCGTGGCGGCTCAGGGTGCGGGTAATCTGCTTCAAACTGAAGAGCGGTGAGCTTGCTTTGAAAGAGCACTGTGTAAATATACAATGAAGTTGCTCTTGTCATACGTGAGTGATCGTTGCTCGGAGCTTTCGAGCGTTCGGAAGCGCTCTATCAGGTCTTCCATCTGGCTGGCCTTGGTGATGCGTGGCATGCTCTGGTGCGTACAAACATGTGCTGTGGTCAAAGGGAGAGCGAAATCATGCAAGGGTCGGACCATGAGATCGGGTGTCTTTGAGGCTTCGTGCACCTGTGCCGCGTGGCAAACCATTGCCTGGGGATTTGCACACTGTTCTGCGTGGCTTTCGTTGCACAGCAGAGCCGGCAAGGCGAGATTCTACCCAAGTACATGGAGACCTACTGGCGGCGAACAGGCCGAAGATAGAAGGAACGCAGAAGGGTAAGCACGGGGTGACGGTCAAACGCCAGTTCGACACCCGCGCTAGTTATGCAGGCAATCGGGGTGAACTCAATTGGTTTCAAGATCATTTTCTGATTGGAGAAGTTGTCCGGCCATATGTCCAGAGTCCATCATCCCCATTGATCATCCGCTCTCCGAGACATGATTGTCGCGCTGCAACTGTGGCCAGCCGGGTGATCTCCGCTTCCTCCTCCGCGATCATTACCTTCATTTCTTTGATAATCAACTCGAAGCAGCATCAATATCCATTTACGCGGCTCGCTGGCGCAACGGCCCTGAAGCCTCAAAGCCTAGCTACGCCCCCGCAAAAAGCTGAATACACACTGGCTGGAACTGGCAAGCATCCAGGCTCCTCCGGTCACCACGCGTAAAGAAGTGTTCGGCTCTTTGTCGGGGGCCATCGCCGGACAGTGGAGCTCAGCTGTGCGTGTTGCAGCCTGGCCCCGATCGTTGTTGAGCGGCCGTGTGGTGTAGGACCTTGGCGTGGACAGGGGAGATGGGATAGCACGGAGTCGCCCTTCAGTGCGTGTCCATCTCATGCAGCATTGTTATATACACGAAATCGCGCGACGGGCGCAAGTCAGCACACAAGCAGGAAGCAGAGTGGCAGTTTGACGGCAGCTGTCGATGAGGAGCTGGGAACCCGAGATCGAGCAATCGTCATTACAGCGGTAGCCATGGCGGCAGTCTCAATGCGCCGCAGCCCTTTCCAGGCTGAGCACCATGGCTACAACACACCAGTCAAGAGCATACCAATCTTGCCATCAGCCGCAGCTTCATCATCGAGGCCGGGAGACCCGATGGACGTGAGCCAGCCTGCGCCGCCTGCGGTCATGGGTCCACCTCTCACCAGTCCAAGCATCGAGCGGCCGCAGGAGGGCACGCCGCAGCCAGAGGCCAATGGCGCGAACCAGCCAGTGGGTGCAGCAGCTGCGGCACAGCAGCCAAAAGTAGTACAGACTGCTTTCATCCACAAGCTATACAAGTAAAGCTTCCAAGTCTGGGAGATATACCGAGCTAACGTTGTTGCAGCATGCTGGAGGATCAGAGCATACAGCACCTCATCTCCTGGTCCAACAGCAACGAGAGCTTTGTCATGTCGCCATCTACTGAGTTCTCCAAAGTCCTAGCGTATGTCCGCCAAAGCTTATTCCACGTGGAATGGCAGGAATGCTTGTGCTTATGAGAATCAGGCAATATTTCAAGCACACCAATATATCATCCTTCGTACGACAACTGAACATGTACGGCTTCCACAAAGGTGAGTACGACGCGGTTTGAGGCTTGACTGGTCCAGGCTAATGGAACGCGCAGTAAGCGACGTCTTCCACTCCGGGTCGCCTGACTCGCCTCTTTGGGAGTTTAAGCATGGCGCGGGCAATTTCAAACGAGGCGACCTGGCGGGCCTACGCGAGATCAAGCGCAGAGCCTCTCGACATGCTCTGATACACCGCGACTCCTTCTCGACCAACGCACCCAAAATCGCGCCAGTTCAGCCACCACCTCCTGGAGCGCCGCTGGAGCCAATGCCAGATCCAATCGAGGCCCGCTTGGGCATTCTTGAGTGGAATCAGCAAGACCTGTATGCACGACTCCAGCGCACAGAGGAAGCATACTCTGCCATGACCGCGAAGTGCCACACCCTCCTTGAAGGCCTCACCAAGTGCCATGGTTGGAGCCAAGAGCTGTCTGGTCACCTCTTGGCACTTATCCCCGACCCAGAAAATCCCGTCCACCGCGATGTCTACGCAATGCGTCAAGATGTTGCAAGGCATGTGGAGCAATTGCGCACAATGGACGAGCCACACGGACCCATCTTTGCCAACAGACAATCATTCTTCCAACCACCGAACCCACCTCTCGAGCCGAACGTCCCAATGTCACCCCGGCAGCGTCCCTTCGATGAGTCTCGAAGACCGTCATTACAAGCTAGTGGCCGGCCAAATTCTTTCCGTGGAGCGGTTCCTTCACATCTGCAGGTGTCGCCACGCCGCTATGGTTCGATTGGCAATTCCGGAGGGGCATACTCTCCGACTCAGAGCCGTCCGCCCTATGCACCTCCTCCACCACCGCAACAAACACAACAGCAGCCACACCCTTTGTCAAACATGCAGTCTCCCACGGCTAACCTGGCGCGGAGACACACATCTGCAGACATTCGTGTACACGGCTGGCAAGGTGGGCCCCCACCTCCACCGCCCGCCTACAATCAGGCAAGCTCGCCATACACCTCTGGCAATAATTCTTCAGCATACCCGAGCTCACCTCACTTCAACGCTCACCCCCCTGATCAGCAACTGCGGGATAGCCTTGCTCGATACGAGCTTCCGACTGCGAATCCTGCAAGCCACATTGGGTCGAGACAGCCGTCTCCGCCACATGGTCCGCACGACTCCGGTGCACCTTCCTTCTCTACCAGTATCCACAGCTATGCTAACACAAATGACGCGGGCTGGCAAATACCTGGCCGGCCTCACTATCCTTTCAAGGGCTTGGAGACACCTGGTCCGCCAACTAGGCGAAGCAGCATGGCGAGCAATGTACACTCTCTGCTCAATCCAGCTGATACCGCCGAGCGCGAAGGCGAGGATGAGGGACCCGACGAGCGGAAGCGGAAACGAATTTAATGATTCGATGAGGAAGGACTGAAAAGCCTGCTTCAAAACGGGTCTTGCCAACAGAGTCGTCCGGTCGCTCGTGGACTCTGACATTGGTGAGGCCTTTCGACCTCACCTGGACCCGCGGCGATTCATCTCGGATGGCTTGTGCGCTTCGGCGAGACGAAGGGCCACCCCCAATACCTGCGCGATGTGGATATACGCGCCGCTTACCGAACTCCTGGTGTATGCAGCCCCAAGCATACAACAAATCGCACGTTGTACGAAACTCTGCTTCTTGGATACCCCAAATTTTGGTTCAATTCTGCAGGAATTGCATATGTATTTGGGAAATAATGTATGCATACATATATATAGCTTTCAGCTCTTTCGGCTAGAGGGAGGCGCATGGGCTTATGCTTTTCACAAGCAAACGTGATGGCCAGCTATCGTTCTGTTCGCACAATGCCATAATTGAAGCTGGGTACTGTAGATGAAGTACCTTGCGGAGGTCTCAGACCTTCTCGGGCCTGTATGGGGTATGCCACGAAATCTGTGAAATCGCGCTAGTGAACCCAATCCGCGCCGAATCATCGCGCGCCAGATCTCGATGACATTTCTATATCACCAGTACGACGACGACATTCAAGTCCAGATTGCATCGCAGCAACACAGACAGAGCTGCTGAACATGATCAGATAAAGCGGTCAATGGAAAATTCGCTGTGATCCAGGCAAGCACAGCACTTTGCAAGCAGCAACACAGACATGACAGACGGCCGCGAGGACTCGCTTCTCGGCCTGCAACAACTCGACCCTTCACCCGTCGAAGAGACACCAACGGGTAGCAAGAATGGCTACTTCTCCAGCACAGATGACACCGAGAACCCCTCCCAGCCCCACCGACCACACACTCTCGGCCTTTCCAAACACTCGTCCATCTGGTACCTAAGCCGAATACAAAAGTACTCCACCTACGCCTTTACAGCTTTCGGTCTCGCACATATCACCAATACCTCCCTCATACCTCTCGTCACGCGCTCCGTGCCCGAAAGCGAAAGATATGTCCTCCTCACAAGACCTTATTACCTGGGCATACCCGCCGAGCCGCTCCTGGTCATCATCCCGCTGTGGGCGCATGTGATGACGAGTGTCGCGGTGAGGATTGTGAGGAGGAATGTGGCTGCGAAGAGGTATGGGGAGAAGAGGGACAGGCTGAGTTTCTTCAGTGGCAAGTTTTGGCCGAAGCTCAGTGGGAGTAGTATGCTTGGATACCTTTTCACTCCGTTGCTACTGGGACACATGTTCATAAATCGAGGCATACCCAATCAGTTCCCGGGCGGGCAGAGTAATGTGAATCTGAGCTATGTCAGTCATGCGTTTGCGAAGCACCCGGTTGTCTCGTATGCGGGCTTCTCGGCGTTGATTGGAGTGGGCGTTTGGCATGTTACCTGGGGATGGGCGAAGTGGTTGGGGTGGACGCCGGAGCAGGTTACGAGTAGTGGGGGTGAGAGGCAGGCGTGGAAGAAGAGGAGGTGGTATGCTGTTAATGGCGTTGCGGCGGCGGTTACGGGGTTGTGGATGGCGGGTGGGTTTGGGGTGATTGGGAGGGGCGGTGAGGCGCTAGGGTATTTGGGGAGGATGTATGATGAGATGTATCGGCGCATACCTGTTGTTGGGAAGTGGATGTAGATGGGCGGTGAGCATGTGATACCATACTCAGTAGTCCGTCTTGGTGTTGAAGGAGCCAGTGGGTATGCACTGCTGTGGCATAGCAGAGCAAAAGCTTGACACGATCACAGCACACTCGTCTGGTTTCTCACGTACGCCAACCACACCAATTAGATGCGGATGACTAAATGAGTAATCGTGCTCCTGGAAGCAGACGGGAAGGATTGGGCCACATTTCTCATGGTGAACGTCAAATGTCGAGGTCGCCGTCGAAATGTCGCAGGCGCGAACGACAAAATTTCCTGGACACAACCAGCTTCCGTACCTCACTGACTTCTCGGGATCAGGTTGAGATCGAGGCCTCCAGGTCGCTTCTTGCAAGCTGAGTTGGCGTTCTTTCCAGTAAGATACTGTAGTCCCATCCGCTCTCGCCCCTACCTCCTCTGAATATCGACACCATTACTATCTGTGACATCGTCTCGGACATGCAAAGCTGACGGCATCGCAGCTTGACCTTGCGAAAAGCTCGCCCTCCTATGGGCATCCCGCGTCTGGCGTCGCGCCTCAGACAGGCTGGACTAGACACCACGAAGGAGCTGGGGCGGACCGGCGAGCCAGCCCACGGCACCAAAGCCATCCTTGATGCGCCGTCATTTGTCTACTATATATTCAACGTTCTGCAAGCGAGGCGGCCTCCTCCCCACACGCTTGAGCCCGCTGTTAGCTACGATGAATGCGCACGAGAGGCAGTCTCATGGCTGGAAAGGCTGGAGGCATTTGGCTTCACGATGTAGACTTCTGCCAAGTCCGCATAAGTGCGTATGCAAGTGTCATCGCTGACATCTTCCAGTGAGGTCATCTACTTCGATGGTGCTCTGCCACTCACCAAGAGGGCTGTCCGGGAAGCTCGTATGACTGCGTACGTCAAACGCATCCAAAGTCTGTACAATGCATGGAATCAGACTATTCAGAAGCTCCGTAGTGGCGGCGGATTGATCACCCCCAGTGCATGGGGCGACACCGCACTTCAGCAAGCAAAGAAACGAGCTCCACCACCAGCATTCCTTGTGCCGGCGGTCCTGGAAGCATTGCACCGGAGCAAATACAGTGAGCGCACGTATGTCATGCCCGACGAGGCTGACAAGTTCTGTGTGATGACTGCACGGCAGTTATGCAAAGAGCATCCGGCAGTCGGCGTAGCCATTTTTTCAAATGACTCCGACCTCCTAGTCTATAATGCTGGTCTGCAGACGAAGATCATACCCTTTAGCGAACTGAGATTCAGCACGGACAAACCTGCTGTCATATCGGGGGTTGAGAATTGGCCGAGCCAATTTGCTGCTGAACGTAAATTACCGGATCTTTTGAAACTGGCATTTTGGATGTCTCAATATCCTACCATGTCAGCAGTTGATGCTCAGAAGCTGACGGAGAACCAGCATATCGAGAAAGTTTGTAGCTTTCAGGCATTCCGTAAAGAGTATGAGTTTGATGAGCTGCACGGAAAGGCATTGGAAACGAAGGATGCACAACGTGACCTGCACATCGGGTTGGATCCTCGTGTTTCTGAATTGGTATTCCAGGCAAACGACTATGTTGGCCTTGCCGACCTCAATTATCTGAGAGTTTACGTCCCAATCTTGCTGGAAGATCCAGGCCAAAAGTCGGCGTGGAACATTGGCACTGACCTTCGCGAGGTTGCGTACACTGTTTTGAGGTACGCTGCAAGTGTCCCGCAAGAGAAGGTGCTCATTGAGTTTTGGAGAGCTGGCGACCATATTAAAATGCATCAGTGCAATCTGCTGGACCACAATGACCTCGCACGGCTCTGTTCGCACTACTCTGATGCTCTAGACGGACGGCAAGATCAGTGTGCAGAGCTTACTGACGTGGAGACATGGCGCCTTCTGGTCATGCGCCTAGCTTTGGACGAGTTGCAGCACACAGGCTGCTCTCTACCCTCACCAGGTTCAGTGCTGCACGTTCTAGCCGGTCAGAAGAGCGCAAACTGGAGAATCATTGATCTCGCTGCTCAGTACCAAGCAATGTACTATTCATTGCGGATCGTCTACCAGATCTTCCGTTACATTTTCTTGTCCAAGGCGAACGCAACCAACAGTCGTACGGCTTTCAACGACGATGTCTACCGTATCATCCGAAATGAACTCACGCATCTGCCGACGATCTCGGAGTTCTTTGAGCCTAGTATGGAGACTACAACGCAATGCGAGGTGAAGTTTATGCCCTTCTTGGAAGCTCACCTCACTAAGCTGGACCCGCAGTGGAGGTCACGCGGCGATAAGTTGAAAAAGGGAAAGAAGAGATCGCGTCGAACATCAGAACGAAAGGACGTCCGCATGAGGGCAATGCCGTCAACGAGTGATGTTAATGTGAAGGATGACGATGGCGTAAAGTTGGGCAGTAATCCATTCGCTGCACTGAGTGAGGACTAGCCGATTCGTGTACCAGGATATGCTGAGCCAAGCAGCAATGCATTGAATTCTCACCGACCTCCCTATCGAGACCAGGACCACGCAACGAACGCCACCACCACAAACGCAGCAAACGCCGCCCACCGGAGCAGTCCGTCAATCAGCTTCACTGCGATTATGAAAGAGAGTTTCCCCATCATTTTTTTCGACTCATTCCTGTGGGGGAATGGCACATCCGGTACCTCTTTTCCCAGGAATTTACACAAAGGCTCCCACCCATGCTCCAGCTTGAACTCCAGCAATCGCTCTTTGGGCGTGACCCTTCGAACCAATGCATTATGGTCACGATACACCGCCCTCGCATTCGCCCTCAAAATCTTCATATCAGTCGGGTGGCTGCGCCAGGACCCCGATATTATTTTATTCCTGAAGAGCGCGCCAAGCCGCGCCGTGACGCTATTTCGCCCATTCAGCAAGAGCATAAGTCGGCGGCGCATCGGGGTCATGTCGAAGCTGGTGATGGTAACCTCGTCGAAGCTTCTGTACCAGGCATCTTCGTCTCGTTCTACGAGCACGACTTTTGCTTCAGGATATGCTTCTACCAGTTCTTTAGCGAAGATGTTGGACGGACTGTCAGTGACCGCGCCCACGTGGCCGAGAAGCTGGTCCCACTCGGTCCTGGTGAAAGGTGTGCCGATCCCGAAGAGCTTGGCGTCGCAAGCAGCATCCCACATGTCGAGGTCGGGGGGGTTGAGAAATATCTGGAACGGATGGTAGGTTGGGATACCTAAGGTTTCCAGCGCGGCTTGCATACCTGGAACAGCGTAAGCTCTCGTGGCACGACCTTAGGGGACTATCGAGGCTTTTGCCTACATACTGACGGTTCCTGTCCGCGACATGCCTAAAGAGAGGACCTCCATGGGCACTGTGCGGGTGCATGTTCGCCGATCGACTGTTTTCTTGTTGGAGAACATTTCGGGATACTTCTCTCTCGTACCTTTGGAGAAGAAGAAGGAGGCCATTTCGCCTGGAGCAGTTGTTCTGCCGTTTGATAATGCTTGATTGGCGTCAGAGCACAAGAAGGAGGAGGAGGCCCTTTCGCCTGGAGCAGTTGTTCTGCCGTTTTGTGATGGTTGAATGGCGTCAGAGCACAAGTCCTCCAGCGTCTATGATGTACAAGGTCCCCCTAGCCACAGTCAAGCCGGCCGGCTACAGGTAACAGCGTTGATCGCTGGTCGGCTGCGGCGGAACTCCAGCTGTGTCTTCTCGGACGTCGAGACTCGAGGGGACGGCACCATCGGTGTCTTCTACCAGTATACCAAACCACAGGTCATGTGTCCTTTTCCTTTTGTCTCTCAGCATGCCGCTGTGACTATGCGTCTCTTGGCTCCTGTGCTTGAAACACGACTCGAAAGCAATCTTACATGATGACAGGAAACGCAATGTCCATGTACAATGGGAAGGAGTAAAAACGTGCTTACAGCGCAAGCAAACCGCCGGACGCACATGGCACCCGCGATACACATCCTTGACACTTCACGCACAAGAATCAGAAAGTCGTAATGCATCCTAAAGCCGTGAACGCCCAAGGCTGCATCCCATATCATACAGCTCCGTTACATTTCCTCGTGAAACATGCTCCTCCTCTCCGAAGGACTATCGTCGGCATGGCCAGTCGTCCCCAAACTACTGTTACTCTTCTTATGCGCCTTATCTCCAGTCTCCACATGCGGTCTCGGGCTCACGCTCCTCAGACTGCTTGCCTCCGCCTGATCGCCAAAAGGATTCGGATGCGGACCCGACCGCTGCGGTTGCCCTCCTCCATGCACCTCTTCGTCGTACCGCGCGTCCAGCTCTCGTTGTCGCGAGCGGCTTCTGCCTCGCTCTTCGGGGATGCCTCCTACGCCAACGTCGCCGTAGCCTCCGCCGCCGTATGGACCGTGGGCCGGGTCTTGTAGGCCGAGCTCTTGCTCCTCGTAGTAGCCGCCTGCTTCGTCGTTCACTCTCGCGTCCCAGGCTTCATCTGGGTCCAGCGGGCCAAAGGCACGTCGGTCGCTACCACCACCGCCCCGGGTTCCGCTGTAGCCTGTCGACTCATATGCGCCCTGGCTGGTCCGGTTGTTGCGGAGACTGCTGATCTTGTCTTGGAACCATCCCGCGATCCCGCCCGGTGCAGGCGCCGGCGCGCGGTAGCTGCCCGTGTCTCGCTGCTTTGCGAATGGATTCCACGGCGGCGGAGGGAGGCCTAGCCGTCGCGCTCGGTAGTGTGTGTAGCTGCGGAAATGTAAGTGAGCGCCACCTGCGCACGGAGTCCTGTCCCGCTCACAGTATGTATCCGACCCCTCCGAACACTACGAACAGCACTACAATGATGAGGAAGATCCCCCAGCCTTCCATCTTGCTGGCCTAGCTCATGCCAGCTCGCTGGTCGCTCCGGCACGTGTGGGCTAATGAGATTTCCTATGTCGGTCGGCAAGCTGACGAGTCTACGTGGCGGCAATCCAAGAGATTACAGAATATCCGTTGTCAGCCCAAGTGAACTCGCCAAGAAACACCGACTTCGAGTTGAGGCAGGGTAGCCTTGGCCTAGAATAGCAGCTACGAACTGTGCACGGACGGTATCACATGTACCTACCCCAGGATTTGATGTGTGCCATATTAGAAATCCTCGACTACTATCAGTTTACACTTGACGGACACGAGTATGGCTTCGACTTGTTCACTTTGCTGCCGCCTGAGCAGCAACGGGCGGCGAGATGACCTCGCCCTTGACCAGCATTGGCACAGCCGATGGCAAGCAAGCCCAGTTCACTTATCAGCGCGAAGGCAGCGGTATCCAGGCACTGGAATGGGTTGATGGTAATTATGGCCTTTCGAGTATTCGAAATCAGACTCACATGTCAGCCGATACGAATAGCGAATTGATGATCGAACATGCCGACATCATAGCGGTAATACCATTCTCGGCTGGCACTTATTCCGTGCTTTACGTTGTGCCCAACGAGGCGGCTCAAAACGACAAGAGTGTCTCTCCTGTCAAATTCAACTGCCTGCGCGCCACCGATCTCCCACAGCAGTTCATTGAGGATTATCAGCCTTCGAAGGATGCATTCTGGAGCATTCTCGATGCCAATTCGGGTGATCCGCCTTGTCTGCATGTTGTGGCCTCGACTGGATCTGGGACACAGCAGGCTGCATCTGTGTGGAAATTGCTATTGGAACCTCAATTGGATCATCTGAAGATCAAGCAGGACTCTCACTACAAGCTCCACTATACCAGCTCTGAGCACACGATCACGGACCTCACCAAGAAGCTCTTTCTACCCGATGCCCACAACGGCGTAGCTCAAGCTATCATATTACTCTCTGGGGATGGCGGTATGGTCGATCTGGTCGATGGTCTCACTGCTGCCGAGAGAAGCGGGGTCTATGTCAAACCACGCGTGGCCCTCCTACCACTTGGGACTGGTAACGCGCTGGCGCATAGCTCGGGCATCACAGCCGATAATACCGTTGGCTTGAAGACGCTCTCACAGGGACATCATCAAGAATTGCCAGTATTCCGCGCGACTTTCTCACGTGGTGCACGGTCCTTGGCGGATCATGGCACGAAGGAGTCAGAGTTGCGAATGGTGGCAGGCACACCCGTACTTCACGGAGCTGTGGTAGCATCGTGGGGCTTGCACTCGACTCTCGTTGCGGACAGTGATACGCCCCAGTACCGAAAGTTTGGAGCTGAAAGGTTTCAGATGGCAGGGAAGGAGCTGCTCTATCCCTCCGATGGCTCGCCGCCGCATGCATTCAAGGGCAGACTCTCTGTTCTTCGGTCCTCATCAAGGGACAAGGACGAATGGCAACAGATCGAGCGGCAGACACACGGCTATGTTCTGGCGACTTTCTGCAGCCAGCTAGAGAAGGGCTTTACCATATCGCCAGCATCAAAGCCTTTGGACGGTAAGCTGAGGTTGGTCCACTTTGGCGCTCTAGATGGCAATCAGGCAATGGGTATCATGACTGCCGCATATCAAGGTGGTAAGCATGTTGAGAACCCTGAAGTTCAGTATGAGGAGATAGTAGGTCTGCGGATCGAGTTCGACGAGGAGGACGGTCGATGGAGGCGGGTTTGCATCGATGGCAAGATCATTCGAGTCGAGAAAGGAGGATGGATGGAGATTCGCGCGGGTCTGAAGGGTGTGATGGATCTGATCGCGAGGTAATCAGGTGTGTATTCTTGTGCCATATCACAGATTTTGCTCGGAATGGCTTGCGTCATGTCCCATTACCGGCTTCGGGCCTCGACTACTCGATCATAGTGCTTGCGCAACCAGGAGCGCATACAGGCTTGTCGACATCGAAGTAAAGCCGAGCACCTGCATGCCATGAGTTCATCACTCATCAGCTCCGACTCAACTCCGTTGGCAGTTTCATCACATGGCTCTGACATCACTCTCACCACTTTTGCCCCACGTACCTGCCCCTCCAAATCTTTCAACACATCAAAGCAACATTTATGACACCAAAGTGTCCCTATCTCAGACCTCAAACAACCAGACACACTAGCGACATCGCACAAACCATAAAGTAAGTCTTGATCAGCCAGCCCAACCTCATCACTCCGTCTCACAATTCTCCCCAGACAAAACCACACCCACCAACAACCCAAACAACATCACAATGTCCGCACCACAGCAAGGCCGCCAGTCTCCCGATCCAGAGCGCCAGACCGACAAGCAGGTCCACGCGCCCCCAGCGTCGGACGTCAACAATCAGAATCAGGGTCCGGGTGACAAGACTGCAGATGTCAGTAAAGACCAGCTGAGTGGGATGAGCTCGAACCCGAAGGGCCCGTTGGAGGATGTGGCGGCGGCGAAGACGGGGAAGACGGAGCCAAAGGGGAGTGCGGCTTAGTTGAGGATGGCGGGATGGAGATCGATGGGCGTGTCTATGGGACTCGGCTCGGGCCGTGGATGTGTGGATGAGAAGTCGATGTGCAGATGGCAGGTCACACGAGTGCATGGGGAGGGGCCTGAGATTTGGCTGTTCGTCTGACCACGGCGGTATGAAGATGATTTGATGGCTATGACTGCTTCTCCTGCTTCTCATGTTCTCCTCCACCGTCGAGACCAATGTTTGTGTCTCAAACTCGTGGTATGACAATCTCTCTGCTCTGGGCGTTTGCTGTGTTGATAGCTGGACATCATTTGCTGCCAAACGGCGATGGACTGAATAATCGGCGTTCTCAAGCTGGCTCGGCGGGCGTGGCATGCAAAGTCTTCAAGCTCCATAATTTCGGCTCCCTGGAAGCCGTGTCCTCATTCTCACGGCCTCTGTATGTTCCGGTGTGACCTGCTGCTGTCGAAGAGTGATGGTTTCACCCCAAGCCTCTTGCTCGCCCCTTCGTGCCTGTCCCTCTGCCAATACCACTTCCTCTGGTCGTGCCGACAGTCCCCCTACCTCTCCCAGTCTGCCCGCCAACCCCAGTATACCCTCTTGTCGATCCACCAGTCCCTCGCACGCTCCTCGTCCGAGTCACGCCCCTCCCACCAGTCGGCGGCGCAACAGCTCTTCTTCTCTCCTCGTCTTCCGCTTTCCTCTGTGCCTCTTCCCTCCGTCTCTGCTCCTCCATAGCTCGCTTCTCGACCTCCTGCTGCCGCCTCAGCTCCTCACCCTCCGCATCCTCCAAATCCTGCGTCGCGCCCTGCCATCGCGGATTCAAGATCAGGCGCTGGTTGTGCTCGGTTTGTGAAAGGATGCGGGTCCAGGTAGCCAGCAGCGTGGAGGCGTTATCTACAGTCTGCTGCACTGTGTCCATATTCTCTTTCGCCTTTGTGAGACTGGCATTGACGTTCTCTATGACCTTGTTGACTTCACGCACACGCTCCAGCTCTGCTCTGAGTCGCGCTTCTCGTGTCTCGGATTGTGATGTCGCGCGTTGCTGTTGCTTCTGCGCGGACGAGGCATTGGACGGTGGTGTATGCTTTTGTGTGGTTGCGCCTGTGGTAAAGGGACTGGCGAAGAGGTCGTTGGTGTCCTGATCTTCCAGGTCCAGCCTGCTTATATCGGGCGTATTTTCCTGCTTCGCCATTGCGTCGCGCG
Source organism: Teratosphaeria epicoccoides (assembly GCA_021401465.1). Classification (NCBI taxonomy): domain Eukaryota; kingdom Fungi; phylum Ascomycota; class Dothideomycetes; order Mycosphaerellales; family Teratosphaeriaceae; genus Teratosphaeria; species Teratosphaeria epicoccoides. The sequence continues at coordinate 23,699 of JADDMT010000113.1, forward strand.
AGGACTCCAAGGCGCAGTTGATCTGCGACGTTACGTGTCGTTTGGCCCAATAATGCTCTGGCCGGCGTCTGTTGGCCGTAGTTGTTTATTTGTTGTGCTACTGTTGGCTCTTCGGACGCGTTCGCGCGCTAAAAGCCCTGCAGGTTTGTGGTTTGGTGGCTGGTATCCTGCGTTGATCCCGAACGTACTTCGTCTCATACAACCATCTCCCTATCCTCAGCATCTCTACGCCCCGACCGCGAGCATCGAAGCGCAGCGCATACATTTAGTGACACGGACACCTTTTTGAATATATAGTAGGATTGGGTACTGGGAGGCGACTGGTCGCGACCAGACATAACAAGAGCCCAGCGCTTAATAAACATATCAACGGGAAAGGCGCACTAGCAGCTCTACAAGGCAAGATCGTTGGAGCGTCGGGAGGCATACGGTAGTGAGAAGGAGTCGGCCGGCTGGTGTAGCTTGATCGGGTGGTGTAATACTCGAGGTCAAGCCGGGTCCACATGCAATCGAACATGCCCTCAACTCCCGAAACAACTCGTGTTCTTCGCTTAAACACCCCACCAACGCCTCTTCATGGGACGCGGCACGACAGGTACCACCCATACTCGCCTCGACGCTCAAGTCGAGCCACGGCGCAGCGGAATCCGTACAGCTCGCACACCGCTGAGCGGTCGCCGCGAACTGGAAGCCAGCGCCATACCACACCTCCACCAACTGCCAAGAGGACGCGCTTTGCGCGAAGGCCTACCCAGCTCTCTTCGCCGCCCTCATCACCAGCCTCTCCCGCACGGACCCGTCACACCCCGCAGCGACAATTGAACAAGACGCCAGGAAAAGTTCTATTGTCCTCTGCTCGCAAAGCTACTCAAGTCGTATCGACAAACTCGCTCTCAGATTCCGACAATTCGAGACCTTCACATCCAGCACCAACGACCGCAGACCAAATCGTAATGCTGCCAACGCCCTCGAAGACACCCAAAAAGCGGGACAATACTGCGATTCACTCAGCTGCGCGCGTTCTAAGCTTCCAACCGAATGATCCAAATGATGTGATGCCTTCGCCGCGCAGGATCAAGAAACACGGTCGCTTCAATTCTGCAAGCGGCTTCAATCTCTACGACGACACAATGGAACCGCTAACGGTTCAAACCGTCCCCATCTTCACAGATGCGAATGCGCGAGTGCCGGAGCTTGACCAGACCGAAGAGAACCCTTTTGTTGGCCCGCGCCATGTTGAACCCAAGCCGAAGCGTACTCAGCGGAACAAGCCGAAGCATGAGATAGAGATGCTTGAGGCCGCGAAGAGAGATGAGGGCGTCGTGTTCAATTTGTAAGTGCTGTAGAGACACCATACACGTACTTGCAAGCTAACAATGACCCCAGCCGCGGCAAGAAGATATTCCGACGATTCTCGGACCCAGAGCAAGACCGATCGTCATCTGCAGGTACCGAAGGCAGCTTCTCACCTGGTCAACTTGGTCAGAGGTCACTCAAGAGAAGTGCAGGTGCATCCGCTGGGAGACCTCTGACACGCAGCTCCATCAAGCCGCGTCTGCTCTTTCCCTCAGAAGAGCAACTGCGCGAGCGCGAGCAAGGTGCCAATGATGTTGATGAGGAGGCTGTGACGGATATTGAGATGGGCTCATGCGGTGGCTCGAGGCGAAAGTCGCATGACCTGCGAACGCCAAACAAGAGCCGGCCCAGACAGGTTACGCCACCGAATACCGCACGTGCCACGAGGTCGAGGAAGAACGTGCCGGATGTGCCAGATCCTACCTATGAGGAAGAGCCTGAGCCGAGGAGCGTTGGCTCTGATGCCCCGACCCCAGCAGCGCCGAAGATGAAGGCCAAGAGCCCCTTCGACTCGTGGCAGCGCACGAAGGCTAGCAAGAAGAGATCTGGTGAAGAGGGCGAGGTGGCGGGTAGTAAGAGGACAAGGAGGACAGTTGTTGAGAGTCCTGCTTGAGTGTCCAAGCAATTGAGGTGTCACCTGAGAGCGTACACTCAGCATTTGCGAGATTTGCTGTCTTGGAGTACAGTCAATACACACACTATTGATGAATGCGACGGCCGGAACTCCGATTGGCGGGCGCTCTGGGTAGTAACAAGCGAGGCGTTGGGGTATTGCCACACTGGGTGGCCGACACTGTTGAGCTCACAAGCGGGCGCACTAAACATGGAATCTCTACCCGAATTTTAAGGCACGAATCCAAATTGAGACCAAGCACATCCCACTGGAACCTGAATATTCACTCAGTGACAGACAGCCTTATGGCTGATCGTCGGACAGGACAGATTGCCGCCAAAGCTACATGGCATATTGCTACAATCTCGAATTCATCATGGTCCAGAGTATCCACCAACACTCCACTAGCTCAAAAAAGTGTCTCGCAACCTGCAACAGCTCTCATGACTTCCGCGCATCCGAGCGATCATGGTTGTGGCAAAGACTGCATACAGAGCTGGCGTCTCAACCTGTTTCGGGTTCACCATAAGAAAGATGGGAAGGCAGGAAGGTCTCGATCTTGTGCTTTACGCTGTACCATCTCGCATGACGAATACAGACCGCATCGCATCGCCTACACAGACAAGCGGGTCAAGATCTAGCACGATGTATTTCCCGCGCGCATTGCTGCTCGTCCTTCTTCACGCCAGCAATGCAGCAGCATGCAAATACTACTATCTCTGCCGTTGCATCCTCATCTCAACAGGCAAACAAGATGATGACTTGACGTCGCGGACATGCGGTAAATTTGCGGGAACCGAGTTTGATGATCCCGACAAGGCTGTGAGTCCTTGCTTCCACTCCAGGGTGAGGACACGTGCTGATGCTGATGCTGGTGCTGCGCAGTGCGCCGCCAACGACTACGACCATCGTCTCTGGAATTGTAATTTCAAAGATAAGTGTAATGAGGTGGCAGGAGTTTCTGGGCTCTATAAGGATGGGTGTTTTTGAGGCGGTGGTGGGCGGGGTATGAGCATTTGTGACATATGAGGTCCCAAATGGAGTGCTTGATGTTGAGGCGTTGATGGGCACGCTGTTCGTTCGTCAATCATATTTGCAATGAAACGGCCAGGAAGGGCGGATCTACTACGCAAATGCTTGCTGTCAAGATGTGGTGGAGCTTTGTCCAGATCATTATGTACAGTGCATCGAGACAAAGTTCAAAAGTGCTTGCATTGAACCTGATAATGCGCCCCCGTACTCCAGACGCGACTTCCATCTACTTTCGAAGCACTTCAGCGTCCCGTCCTTCTGCGTCGTATATGCTACAGTGGCCACCTCGTTGTCAGGATGAGTGCTGCTGCTCTCCAAGCACTTCTGCGATTCCTCAGTCAGGATGCCAAAGTGCCACTGACGACGGCAATGGCGAAAGTCAAAGACCTCCAGAAATTAGACTTAGACACACCAGAGAAGTTGGCGAAGGTGAAAACTGCGGAGATCATGTCGATATTTGAGGATGAAAAAATAGCGAAACAAATCATCACGGCAGCAAGGCGTGTGTCAAAGAAGCGAGCTGCTGGCGGCAACGCTGTCGCTGCTTCGCCAAAGAAGCAGAGGAAGCAGGACCCATATGTGCAGGCCGCTGCTCTCACGGATGTTGAGACGTCTTTGGAGCTGCCGGAAAGTGATCTGGACGCAGAGGAGTTGGCTCAGACTGTCGTTGTCACAAATCGAGCGCCACTGGTACTGGCGTTTGTCGTCACCTTGCTCAAATATACGATGCCGGAGCAGCCACTGTCTAGCCGGCTGTCTTTGGCACAAGGATACGTGAGCACGACATCACGGTCCAGAGCTGTCAGCCTTGGGATACAGGAGGCCAGTAAGGAGGAACAAGAAGCTGAGAAGGCTTTGGGCGAAGGTCAGCCGAATGTGAAGATCGTGGGACATGAATTGAAAGTGCTGAGACGATGGGGCTACGAGTGGAAGCGAGGCGATCAGGCAGGGGATAGAGTATCAGCGCGAGGTGCTGTGGAAGCTGAACATGAAGCTGAGAATGGCGGTGACGAGCCAAACGATAGACCGCTGCGGGAGGAGAATTCACCACTCTGGGCGTTGGACCTTGAGGCGCTACGCAAATCTAACCGTACAAACATCGTCGCCACCAACACACAAGCTGGTAACAATAGCAACTTGCCTATATACACACCGCAGTCTGCCCGAGCTTATCTGCTAAAGTCTTTCGATAGTCCAGCACCTCCAGACCCAAAAGCCAAGAAGCCTTCTGCTGCATCAAGACTTGCCCAGAAGGAAGAGAATCTCGGCAAGCTGCTCCGCGCCCTAGATCTGGTCTACGAATCTTGGGCACCGTTCTTAGAGCCAGAGGTGCTGGATCAGCGCACATGGGGATGGTACGTCAAGGTACGGCCGGCGGTTGCAGACGGTGTCGCTGGTTGGGGTGGCAAGAATGAATGTTCATTCTCCAATATTCTTGCTCTGAGGCGGACGCCGTCTTGAGCTCTCCAATTGCACAGCTGAGGAGAGCCCGGTTCGCGAGCGGTGTAGCTCGGCAAGACTTCATCACCGTCCAATCAATAGCCTTGCCAACGTGCCCATCCCATTAACGACGACATTCGGCGACCCACGTCTCAGAATCTCCAGCAAACTCCCGCTCGTGGCAGCGTCGTCAAGGAGCTCAACAGCCGACGGTGCATCGATTGACCCATCCTCCTTAGGAACAAGCACGGCATACCATCCAGCTTCTGTCGCGCCCTTGACGTCCTTCTCGTATTCATCACCCACATACACTTTGTCGAACTCACTCAAATCCATCGCAGCCGTGCTCGGTATTACATGAAGCATTGACTCCGCGGCCATGAAGATCCGCCTATCAGGTTTCTCATACCCAACATCGTACGACATGACCGCAAAATCAATATCGAATGGTTCGCTAGCTGATGGTTTATGTGTAGGCTCGCTGCCGACGCGATACGGACTCGTCTTCAGACCCAGGGACGTCAGGACATCAGCAACGCGGTCATCGGAGTTGGTGATGACGCCAACTCTCAGGTGGTCAATATGAGGTGGTGGTCGACGGCGGAGGCCGCGGATAAGCTCGACGGCTCCCGGTGTGATATTGTAGCCTTCTGCGGAGGAAAAGCGGTGGATGAGGCGAGGTGCTAGGTCGTTGTGGATATGCTGATCTGCGCCTAGAAGGGGTTGGAAGGTGTTGTGGATGATCTGTGCTATCATGTCAGGATCTGGTAAGGTACTAGGATGGTTTGCATCTCACACATTTGTCCACCATGTCTTTGGATTCATGCCGTTATTCTTGCCAAAGTTGGGATTCGCTTTCTCCTCCTTTTTGAACGCTGCATATTTGGTCGTTAGTATCAGTCAACTCGACCGACATCTTGCTTTAAAGAGTAACGCACCTGTTTTGAACGAAGCCATTAACTGCTCATCTGTAAATCCGCCTAGTCCTAGCGACCTTGCCACTTCGCCATACTGCTGTGCAATTGGGCACTTGGGCCTGAACAGCGTGCCAAATGCGTCGAAACATATCAGAAGGTTCCTTCTCGGAAGCATATCGTCCTCGTGGCTGGTCATTTGTCATTGACAATATGAAACGACGCAGGCAATGTATGATATACTTGGATGGACACCTCTCAAGATTTGTTTGTTCGATATGTGTTTACTATTGCTTATCTGTCGTCGATTGCCTGTTGCTGCCGATTGCTACACCAAAACTTTTCAATGAGAGCGATGAACGTAAGGAAAAGGGTGACATCGGTCGCGCCGTCGGTATATCTTCGGACTCCTAAGCGACGTGTTCCCCCACTTCTCCTTCATCGAACTCGTTGAATACTACAACGAACCTCTGCGTAGACTTTACGTTCAGATGCACCATATATGCACTCCAACCGTACAAAGTAGGCCGAACTTATCCAGCCGTGAACCTCAGCATACAACTGGCATCCGAGCTACTCATTCCAACCCTCAGCACTACCACCTTCCCCGCGCAAAAGAATGTCTCCGTCACTCGAGAGCCGGGCCAGCGACTGCCTACTGGCTCGCTTGCACTGATCAAACCTGCTCCATCACCATTATCCACTGATCAAACTTCCTCCATCACCATCATCGATCGCTGGCCTCTCCTGAATTGGGGGCGAGGGAGTTTGATCTGGTTGTTGGGGGTGATGGTAAGAATTCGAGAACGAGTGGTTGGTTCGTGAGCAGTTTGATGGCAATCGAGTCATGTTGATGAGTGTGCAGGCCTCAAGGAATGCAGAAGCGCTGCTAGGCTTTCGTGGGGCCTCAAAGCAGGGAGATCTTGCGTTGCGTGAACATGCAGCCATGGCTTTTCAGGACGCTGGCTGGAAGACTCCTCTTCTGCTTCAGCATATGATCAAGGTTGAGGACTCCCACGCGAGCAAGATAGCGCAGGTGAAGCCACCGATACTTTCAAACGGCAGGATAGTACTAGTCGGTGATGCAGGCATTGCGGCAGGGACTGCTGGCTCCGGAACCAGTCTCGCCCTTGCTGGCGCGTACCGTCTAGCTGGAGGAATTCACTCACATAGTGGCGACCTAGAAGCGGCTTTGAAGCGCATGAAGCCTATTGTCAAGGAGTTGCAGTGGGTGCCACCTCCTATGCCGTGAATTGCCGCTCCACAGACGAGCTGGAGTGTCTGGATTCGCTTTTTTTTTTTTTTTTGCGCTCATTGCATGGTTGAGAATTGTAGAGGTGACGCAGCTTTTTGGAAGTGCAGTGGCGAGTAATGATACGTTTCCGCTGCCTGAGTATTCATGAACCAATGGGGATTGAACGTCGTCGACCTGGCTGGCCTGTGAGAGCTGGGTGAGGAAGGTCGAACAGGTTGCCATCACCTTCTTCGGACAGCTTGCCATTGTGGTGGCGCCTTGACAGGGCTGTAAGTCCTGATATCTCCAGCAATACAATTACGTTAATAAGCAGCAAAGAGGGCGACACTCAACCAGCCTACCCTACCTAAGACTTCGGCATCTGTCTATGGCGAGCATTGCGTTACTTTACAAAAGACATGATTGCGGAAAGGATTTCGTACCTTCCATAACCTTGTGTTCTCGCTCCCATGTCCAAGAGATTGCACTCGGCGATCAAGTCTGCGAGAGCGCTAAATATACTGGCAAATTGGTTGGATGCGATGACAGCCGAACGATTGTCCGCTCACAATCACAGGTTCTTCAATCACATCGTGAAATACCCCGGCGACAGTCTTGAATAGCATGCCATCCGAGCTAATAGATGTGTTCTTGAAATGCCATGCGCTCCCGAACAAGATCATATCGGCCTATGTCATGAAAAATGCATGCAGCTGATAAGTGAACAGATTCGTGGCGCAACTGTCCGACCGCAACGCCTCTATTACTTGGCTTTACTGCTATAGCGTAAAAGCACATCTGATGAGCTACTCTTAGCTTGCGGGATGTGCTTCATAGAGCTGATTGAGTAGCGCTTTGCTTATTACTCACGCTTCAGGCGTGCGGCTGTTAGTCTAGGAAAGCACAATATTACTGAAGCCCGCAAACAGAGTATAGCGATTTCCAGTCTACCGCGCTGCTATCCTTCGCCTTCGCATTGATTTATTGTATTTAGAGTAGGCGCTACAGTGATGCCCGTAAGCTAGACTTTGTGTGACAACTAGGTGTGTACACCGCCGGCTGTAAATTCGCACCTTTGCCATGGGCACGATGGTCCGGTCAAGGCCGAATGAAAGGATAGAACACCATCAGCGTCCTCTCTGCACAAGTCTCAGGACCTTCAGGCAACAGGGCTATTTGACAAGCAGAATGAACTTCACCAACATCTCCCGCAGGTCGACATATCCAACAATTTCTCCAGGAGCTCCGTCTCAGGACCAAAGTGGTGAGTCGTTCGTGATCCCACTCCTGCACAAAAGCTATCTGCTCAACTTACGCTTCCATGTAGGCAAAACCATACTCGTCACCGGTGGCAGTGAAGGCATAGGTCTCGGCATAGCTTTGGCCTGCATTCAAGCCAACGCGGCCAAAGAAGTCAGTACAGGTCGCTCGCTTTCCAAATTGTCAGCCGCGCAGACCAAACCAAAACAATAGCCCTCAAGCACCATTCGAGACCATCATCACCGACTCGAGCGACGATGCCTTCATCAAAGCCATGTGGTCAAACCTTGCTGCCAAAGGAACGTTCATCGACACCCTCGTACTCAATGCAGTCGGCCTCCGTGACCCGGACACCGTCGACAACGAGATAGCCAATTTCACCTTCACGTGTAACATGACTTTACGCCAGGTCGACTTGTTCCGCACGCAGTCCAACCCAACACATCGCCACAAGATTCTGAATCACCGGACCGATTATTCCGCCAGTAAAGCAGGCATAGCATCCTATCTAGGCCATCTCGCGGACAAGATTCCAGAGTCAGAAAGGCGCACCATACCTTTTCACCCAGGAGCCGTCTATTCCGCCATAGTGGAGAGGTTGAAATCGCCAAGAAATATCGGGATATGGGATCATCCGTCATTGTCTGCACATACTTGCTTTTGGCTTTGTGGCAAGGCAGGCTTCTTGCACGGCAGATTTGTGTGGACGAACTGGGATGCGGATCAGCTTTTGCGGCGGAAAGATGAAATTGCGAATATGGAGCCGGGATACTTGAAAGTGGGGATCCAGGGCTTGAATAACAGCAAGATGGAGGAGTTTCAGAAAAAAGTAAGGAGAATCCGGTCGACGGTGGGTGGGTGCCTGAGCAGAGGCGACAGTTCGGCTTCAGAGGAACGAGCGTTGGGAATGAAATGAGAGGCCGATATAAGTATGGATGTTGGGAGACAAATGAAGGATAACCTCATGGTACCAGTTTCTGACTAGGTGAAGCAATTTCAAGCTACAGCTTCTGAAATGATTTACAAGACAGCTTATACAAGAGCATCTATCTACTTCTCAGACACCCTGTGTTGTGATCATGCCCGTCATGCAAGTGAATAGCCACATTAGGAGCTAACCAATGTACATCATTAACCCCTTAGTCAAACAGGTTCGCGAACCATCGCAATCATCACTGAACCCGATCTCATCAACAAGGGAACAGAAGGCCACATTGGCGCGCTCGCAAATCATCAACAACGCACGGGAAGATAGTAAAGTCGCAACTCAAGTCGCGCGATCAGCCTGTACGAGAATTTTCATGCATGACACACCCAGGACAGAGGACAAAACGTGTACAATTGCTAAAGGGGTATCATTCTATACCATGAGGACGTCCCAACCAACAGAAACGCCTCGCAAGCCAAAAGTCTTCCTAGATACCATAGACAAACAGATCCTGCTGCGGCCAAAATCGATGCAAATGCTACTCACAATGCACTACTTCTTGGTCCTAGCCTGTGGAGGACTGACTTGCTCCACCACACTTTTCCTCAACCCAGGTGTTACCGCACTCCCAGGACTCCCCTCTAGTGCCCACGGTTCTTCCACCAACCTCTCAGCGATTACAGGCGTAGACGGCTCATCCATACTCCCACTATCAAATGTCGGCTTCACCGCCGCAGCCGGCGTCTTGACCGGCGTAGGCTGCTTGGGCGAAGCAGGCGCGATCATGCCCAGCCCTCGATGAGCGTCTGTATACGGCGTAGTGGGAGTCTTGGGCACACCGTTGCTGCTGCTGTCTTGCGAAAATGGCCGATGATGCGCCTGCTCCGGCTTCTTGGACGGGTTGGGATTCATGAGTCGAGCAGCCCAGTTCCGTTCATCCACATCGCTGTCGTCGCCATCTGAGTTCTCGAAAATCGAGTCGTCCCATATAGCACTATTCTGATCTGGCCGAGAGCTTGGCCTCGAGCTCCAGCTGCCCATCACGCCCTTACTAGGCACTTTTAAATCTGCGAGCTCGTCTCGCGCCTCTCTTGTCTCGCTCCGTGTGCGTGGCTGAATGTTCTTGGCCGTCTGATCCTTGACTTCTTCGCCCGTGTCAGGCACAGGCTCTGTCATTGGTTGCGCCCTCTCACGCGCTGGTTCCTCTTCATCCCTTGTCCTCGCTGTATACGTGTCTGCGAAATGCGTGTCACACAAATGCTTGATTACAGGCCAGCCATAGGCGTTTGCGAACATACGACGAACGATCATGTTGTTGTGGGCATCTGGCTCCAGCCTGACTAACACCTTTCTCCAGCTCAGATCGCGATGATATGCACGCGCGATTTTCTCTTCCACCTTCATCGTCCCAGAATCTGTCGAACCGACAGAGACGTCTGACCCAGCCGAGTGCACGCTGGACCTCGAAAGCGCGTCGTCGGAGAAGGTCCTAGTCATTCGTGATGTCCGCGACTTCTTGATAGGCGGAGGCGGTATGTCCTCAGGGTGGTAAACTCGGTCATGGAAGATGGTCCTGGCGCGACTACTCGGATCCGTGATCCACTGCTTACTAGGCAGAGGCGGGTGAAGAATATCACCAGCAGACTCGAAAATGGACGTCTTAGGCGGCGCTTGGAGCTCGCCATTTTCGCCGATGAAGCTGTCACCTTTCGTTGCAACCGGCCTCTTCTCTTGCGCGCGCGTAGATGCATGATGCGGAAGATGCGGCCGCATGGTCGGGTTGCTGGTGGTACCTTCCTGACCAGCAGCAGCCTCTTCCGGCAGCTCATCTGTGCCTTGCATGACGGTCTGAGCGCGCCGTAACGCCTTCCTCGTCTTCTTCGAAGGCTGCGGCGGTTTTGGAGACGGCGTGGGTTTGAACCAATTGATGAAGGCGTCGATCATGCCCTTCTCCTCCTGGGCTGGTTGGGGTTGAGGCTTTGGCTTGGGCGACGAGCCTGTCGCAACTGCACCGTCCGTGGCAGAGGCATCACCTGAAAAAGCTCCTTCGTCATAGCTCATGCGATTGGTCGACCGTCTGTTGTCCTCCGTGGTCTCGTTTTCATTCGGTTGAGGAACCACATCACCCTCACCTTGTCGCACATGATCATTGTCGTCTTCTTCGTCACTGTTGTAGCGTTCAGCAAGTACATTCGGTGTTAAGCTGCCAGCGTTGGCCCCTGTGAGCTCGTGCCAGCCCCACTCCGCGACTGTGCCAATCAGACCATTCTCCCGTCGAGCCTTATCCACTTTGCCTAGGCCTCTCCAGTCCAGGAACAGCAAGCAGCTGGTCCGCAGCGGGACGATGCCATCATTGACAACGTTCGCGTATACAGTCCGATTCCTAAACATCCGTAGAACCTGGTGCGCCGGTCCAGTCGGCAGGATCCGGAGCAAAGGCTTCGCGCTCGGGTCGGGCTGCTTCTCCTTCTCCTTCTGGCCGGAACCAAGACCGCCGATCACGGCATTCCAGCCTCCTCGAGCGAGAGTGTTCGGTCGCCAAGTCAAGCCCAGATCCTGTCCAGTCTTGCCAACGAGACCAAAATCGAGCGCAAACTTGATGTACAGTGGATTCTCATTGCTTAATCCAAGCATTGGTGACGCCATGCAGATGAAATTTACTGGGTTGATCTGCTTGAAGAAGGCCGGACTATGCTTCTGGATATATGCCACAGCATATGTTTGGATCAAACCACCCAGGCTGTGCCCAACAAAGCTTATACTGGTGAATGTATACGGCAGATCCTCTGCTTGAGTCGGCTTTTCATTGTGAATGCTGCTGTGCATATGCGATGGCTGGCCATCACGCTTGGCTTTGCTAGCATCACTCTTGAAAGTGTCAGTGAATTGTCGTGATAGTGACTTCTTCACCGGAAGAAATGGCTGGTCTGGGTAGGTGAAACGCAGAATGTACTTAGCCAGCCGTTTGCCCAGATACTGAATACCATTCTCCGTCTTGACAGCATTGCCGGTAAAGCCTCGAACGATTGTCTCCTCTTCGTCTGACTCGTCGTCATCCTCGATGTCGTCTTGACCACCGGTCAATGCTGCGGTGGCTGTTGTGCCCTCATTCTGGTCCGCATTCTGGTGTGTAGCATCACTTTCTTTGGGGTCTGGTTGTTTGGAGGGCTCTCGCTGTGGCTTTTCATACTTCCTCTTGCGCTCCCGGGCTTGTAGCCGGGCTTGTTTCACTGTAGCATCGATGCTCTCCTTCAAGAACAACATGTCGGCTCCAATATTGCTATGCAAGCCATGGGTCAACACAACAAGGTGTAGTTTTTTGCGCTTCTTGGGGTTCAGACTCTGCGAGCTTCGCTGGTGCTCATCTTTGCTCGGCCGAGGAGCATCTGCAATGGACTTCTTTGGTTGGTCTCCATCCTCGTCATTCGACGCCGGCAGGGCCGGCTTGTCCCACAGCGTCTCTGTGTCTTCCGCGACCAAGCGCACAGCTCTCGAATACACGCCTGCAGTCTGCACGTTGCCGACTTTGCGAGCACGCTTGCGTTCCTTATCAGATTCCTTCTGTTCCTTGATCTGTCCCGGCGCGCCATGCCCATGACCCGCTACCGCCGCGAATCCCAGATCCAGACTGCGCTCATCTCTTCCAACAAGGACCTCGTAATTCACCGATGCAGACGTAGAGAATAGAATTTGCGATGTGACTTCAATGACCCAAGTGACGCTCTGAGGCTCCTCGTGCTCGCCCCACTGATGCGGCTCGGCACTGTACTTCTTCTTCCCTAGATCCGCCCCAGTCTCGCGGATCTCGTCTGGCACTCTCAGCTTCGCCTGCCAGCTTCCACCAGCCTTCAGCATAGGCTCGTATTCCGGGACGCCATATCTCTCGGGCTCTGCCAGCTTATGATGCGGATTGAAGGTCGCGGGATACATCGCCACGTGCAGCACATACGGGCCGTGCAGCCATGCTGCGCGCAACGGAATCGCGCATGTATTTTTGATCTTCAGGTGTAGATGCGTGGGCGTGGGAAGTATGCGATCATTCCTCGGCGTGTATGTCAAAGTATAACGCACGATCTCTCCAACCTTGACAGCCCCAGCCTGGTGAACCAACAACATCTTCCTCGCACGCGCTGTTGCAGCTTTCGCCTCATGGAGCCTTCTCGTCTGCTCGAAAAAACTGTACTCCGCGACCGTGTTGCATCCCCTGCTGTTCTCCCCGCCACCCAACAGCTCTTTGTAAGCGCGTGGTTGCAGCAGCATTCAGCGCCGGCGTCCGTCGCTTCGTACTCGGAAGGATCGCATTATCGTACCCGGTCATGCGGTCTTATGCTCGTCGCCAAGGGGCACATGGCTCGATGTTATGCGCGGCACGTGAGATTGACAGTGTAAGACGGCGTGGCACATACTGGCACGCGTGCTTTCGCGGGTCGTGCTCCCCGGCACTTGTTGATTGATGACGTGCTGAGTCGTGACCTCCTCTTTGGGTTACAGATCAAGGACTGCCGGTATGTAAATCATGTTGGGTGGGGCTTGCTCTTAAGACAATAGCTATACACTGATTTGGGGTATCACAAAAACATGAAACGGGATGTTTGTCGAAACGATCATTCGTCTCAGTCTTACAGCTCCTCCTTCTCATCTTCGACCTTGGCCTTCTTCGATATCTTCTAGTCGCCAGTGTCGCCCTCATTACTTTTGGCCGCCACGCGGTCAACCCAACCTTCACCTCTCAGCGTGCTCATACCCTTCCGTAGTACTGCGCCCTTGACAGCACTCGCCCTTGCCTCATATACAAGGTTTAGCAACGCCAAGCTCGAGACGAATAGCAGCACATCGCCATTCTTGACACCTCGCCACCAGCGTCGCTTCTTGCCCACCTTGTACAGACTATCAAGGGATAGCCGAGCGCTGTAAAGGAACGTGCTGCGTTCGTTGTACCTTGCAACATAAGCCCACAAACCACCAAGGAATCCGCCAAGGAACCATCGCTGTGTCGATAATGTAGTCCGTGGGAGGTAGTTGGCGAGCAGGCAGATGCTGCCCCAGCTGGTACCAATGGCTCCAGTGATGAACAGAGACATGCGTAAGATGCGTGCTGCGAGCTTATTCAAGAACGGCATAGGATCCTTCTTCATGCTCTTGTACGCTAGCAGCGCGAATGCGCCGTATATTAGAGTGAAAAACTTCGTCACTTCTGGGAAAGCTTGAAGCCAGTACTTGAGATACGTCTTCGCGCAGCTCGGGTCTTTAGGGTGTAGCAGAGCACAGGATGTGTGCTTGATGCCTGGATGTGCTGGTGCGGTGATCGGACTGATCTTTGACAGCACAGCACTCGATGGCAATATTCGTTTCGTGTTGGGAAACAAAATTGGCGAGACGAACGGCGGCCACCTCAGCTTGCTCAGCTCCGCCAAGCCATCTACAATATCAAAAGTCCTAGGCCATGGTTGGCTGTCCGAGATGAATCCGGATGGTTTGAGCTGAATGTACTCCGGGCTGAACCTCAGAATTGTCCGTCCATAGCTTTCTGGGAAACAGTCACGATCGAACACGAAGGCATGTAGTAACTGACCACACGTTAACGGCATGAGCAGCCAGCTGCCGAACCACCACGGCTTCTTGACTTTGCCTTCTTCGTCTTCCGACCAGATCAATCCCGAATCCTCAAGAGCATTGTACCCGAATTCAAGGCTCCGCGAGAAGACATAAATTGCAATCGTCATACGCAACTGATCCGAGGGAGAAAGCCCAAGTGCAAAGCCAGAAAGGGACGCCCCTATCGCCGGTGTATATGCAGACGTAAGAAATCTTGTGATGGTTATATTGCGCTGTCGGAACGGTGCAGCGGACTCTTCCAGCAACGAGCCGCGCAGTCGTTTGAAAAACCGATGCAGCAGCCGATGGAAGAGCAGTATTGATGCAAATGATCCTGCTATCCTCACATTCGGACCCTTGAGTGACTTAGTCTTCTGCTGCGTGATTCCTCTTCTAGCAGCGAGCCGGGCCACGAGAGCCTCATATCCTTTCAGTCCAATGTATGCAACGACAAACACCCTGATGGCCGCTCGCAGAGCTGCAACATTATAGTTTCCGCTTTCTGTCCTGCTTTTCATGATCTTCTCGTATCGTGGAGGATTAAGTGCTCGGCTCTGGAGTTTTGGAGGTGCTCGCGAGATCAGATACTGGTGCAGGAGCTCATATTCTTTCGGGGAAATGGTATATCGCAGCGCGGTTCGTGTGATCGGATCGATGGGACCGTTGGAGAGACGCGATGCGATGGAGGACTGGCTGCTGCCTCGACGAGGTGGAGGCGATGACGAAGACATCTTGTCTTTGATTTATTATGGTGGTCGCGACAACGAATGTGAGAGACTACATCGCTTATCGTCAGTTCGCGCAGGGTCAGCTCGAAGAGGAAGGCTGGCATGCCGAGGCAAATGTGGGGCTCTCTCACATGCGAACTTAGAGCGCCTGGGGTTACATTATTCGGGCCCTGCTCCTGATCAGCCTATTGCACGCGTCTTTTGGCTACATGCATTGCATTTGACAGGCATGCCAACCATGGTCTGTCCACAACCAGGAAGCATTGCATCGAAGCTATACGCGCTGCTTCAAGGAACCACCTGACAAAAAGAGCCCGGAACGCGAGAGCGAAGCATCACAAGCAACCCTTGCACTACCTCCTACTTGTTCTTCAACCTTTCATCGACTAGCCTTCGCACCAACTGTTCCAATGCCGCGCCACCGCTGTGCCCAGCACCCTCGAAGTAGCCGGCAACACTCTTCTCGACATATTTGCCGACCATGTCAACCTCAACATTAACATCATCTCCCTTCTTCTTCCGGCCCATTACCACCTTCTCCTGCGTATATGCAACCATCATAACCTCCCACCAGCCTTGCTCGTCATCAACAGCCGTGATCGTCAAAGACGCTCCGTCAAGCGTCACATAGCCCTTCTCTACAATGTGCCTCAGCACACTCTTGTCTCTCGGGGCAAGGCGGAAGGTGATAGCATTGCCATCCTGCCTGGTTTCCGCAATCGTGGCAATGGTATCCACATGTCCTTGCACAAAATGCCCTCCCATCCTCGTGCTAGCACTCACAGCACGCTCGAGATTGACACCACTGCCTTCCTTTAAGCTGCCTAGGTTCGTGCGCCGGAGTGTCTCGGGCGATACGCCAACCTTGAAGTCATCCTTGGTAAACTCGGTCACTGTCAAGCATGTGCCATTGATACTGATGCTGTCGCCAAGACTGCAGTCACCCAAGATTGCTGAGGCATTGGAAATGGTGAGCGAAGTCCCACCGCCGCCGCTGGAGGACTCATCGTGCTGAACGAGGCGGGAGACGGCTGGCTGGCGTCAGCTCAGCGTCCCAAGGCATTGCTGGGCACAGATGCAGCTTACTGCCAATAGTCTCGACAATGCCTGTGAACATTATGCTTCAGCTTATGAGGCAAGAACTTGATGTTGCAGACGAGATGAAGCTGTCGAGCAGCCTGCCAGGGTTCTATGTTGTCGTGCCTCCGGTACGGTCAATCGCTTGCCGAGGCCGGAGGAGACGCATGCCCGAGGCTCGACTGCAGGTGCGATGATACACCAACGTAGGTCCATTGATGAATACTTGTACCCCAATACTAACATGAAGAGTTGAGCTTCCAATCTTTAAGAGACCATTCGTTACATCATCATGTCTCGACTCCGTCCTGCCACTCGCTCCAGTCGGGCCGCCTCCTCTCTCATAGTGCGCGTGCCACAGGTATCACAAAAACGATGTCTGGCTACGCCAGCAGGCGCGGCAGCATTGCCTCTGGCTGGTGTAAGAGTGCTCGACATGACCAGGGTGCTGGCTGGCGTATGTGAATGTGCTCTTTCGTCACAACGCTAAGCTCATCTTCACTAGCCATATTGCACGCAAATACTGGGTGACCTAGGGTATGCTTCTTGAGGAGACCAGTACGGCCACTCAGACCGCGTTGCTCGTCCCTTGTATGCTGAGAAACGTAGTGCCGAGATCATCAAGATCGAACATCCCACACGAGGCGATGACACTCGCGCATGGGGGCCACCATACGCTTCTTACACCAAGCAAAGTGGGAAGCATGGCTCAGGAGAGAGCGCGTATTTTCTCGCGGTACGTCTCATACGTCTCACCAAGGTCTCGCCTCGTCGCTGAATCCTAGCTAGGTCAACCGCAACAAGAAGTCGATAGGGCTTTCCTTCCAGCACAAATCTGGCGTCAAGATCCTGCATAAGCTTGCTCAGGACTGCGACGTCCTTGTTGAAAACTATCTTCCTGGCGCCTTGAAGAAGTATGGCATGGATTACGAAACTCTGGCAAAGGTCAATCCGGCTTTGATCTATGCTAGTATTACCGGCTATGGTCAGACCGGCCCGTACAGCAGTCGAGCGGGTTACGACGTGATGGTTGAGGCGTAAGAAGCATCGCATTTGATTCGGGCCTGTCCCGGTGGTTGCTGATCGATGGCAGCGAAATGGGTCTCATGCACATCACCGGCCACCGAGATGCGCCACCCGCGAAGGTCGGAGTCGCAATCACCGACTTGACGACTGGCCTTTACACTTCGAACTCTGTGATGGCTGCTCTGCTCGGTCGCGCCAAGACTGGACGTGGCCAGCACCTTGACGTCTGCTTAGCTGACTGCCAGATCGCCTCTTTGGCAAATATCGCCTCGTCAACTTTGATCTCCGGCAAGCCAGACACAGGCCGTTGGGGTACCGCCCACCCATCCATCGTGCCATACAAAGGCTTCAAGACCAAGGATGGCGACATTATGCTCGGTGGTGGCAATGACAGGCTGTATGGTGTGATGTGCGAGAGGCTCGGAAAGCAGCAGTGGATCAAAGATTCAAGATTTTTGACCAACGCTGATAGAGTCAAGCACCGAGTCGAGTTGGAAGAGCTCGTAGAGAACGTCACTCGCACTAAGACCACACAGGAGTGGCTTGATATCCTGGAGGGCAGTGGGTTGCCGTACGCTGCTATCAATGACGTGAAAGGCACTCTCGAGCACGAACACAGTATGTTCCCTCCTCTAACGCTTTCTTGTTCTTGCGCGGCGCATACTAACGCACCGAAATCAGCCAAAGCTCGAGGCATGGTGACAGAGGTTGAGCATCCCTTGTGCGGTCCCGTGAAGCTCGTGAGCCCGCCAGTCAAATTTTCAGAAGCCAATCCATCGATTCGGACAGCACCGCCCACGCTCGGTCAGCATACTGATGAGATATTGACCGAGATGCTTGGTCTGGGCGCAAGCGAGATCGACAGTCTCAAGAAGGAAGGAGTTGTCGCGTAGAAAAAGTGACCGAGCGAGTAACAACAAACCTGGAGCTCAGACGTCAAGTCAGTGGACTTTTGAACGCCTGCATATCTCATGTCATCGCTGACGGAAAGCACCACTCGGATTCTTACCCCATGTGAATCTATCATGACCCGTGAATTCGCGCTAAGATACAGGTGTTTGCATGTGAACGCCTACCAATTATAAAAATCTTTTGATCAAGTTTCCACCTATAGTAATAGTTCAACACATCAGCATCCGCAAGTTCAGTCATATCAGCGCGTACGGCGAGGCATCAGTCCCGAGAGTCCCGCAGCAAGATTCAGCAAAGGCTCAGCTCGAGACGCCGCAGACATGGCAACCACACAAGTACCGAAGGGCGCTGCCATTGATCAGGTCCTTGCGGTCGCGGAGCTGTTCGAGCTCATCTTACAAGGCTTCAACTACAAAGGACTGTTCGCCATCCTTCGCGTCGATCGCCGCTTTCATCACCACATCCTGAACACACCGCAGTTGCGTCGCAAGCTGTACATCGAGAAGAACGTCTACGACACCCCGAACGACTGGTGCCTGCAAGTTCTTAACCCGCTACTCAACAATACTCGCGAGTCCCTGCGCCTTTCACCGACAGACAGCGTGTACTTCAGGTCGTCCTGCGTCCATAGCACGGAGAACAGCAGCGTATTCGATGTCATATGTGACCTCCACAGCAGCGTGATGGATGGCACTCGCGTTGGCGGCTTGACCATGATAGGCTTATACCGACCATCCTGGACAAAGATGAGAGTGGCGTCTGCGAACGTGAAGATCATCGTCACGACGATACTTGGCTTCGAGAAGCAGCAAAAACTTGTGCTGGATGGTGTAAAAACCTTAGGCGACGTGGTGGATTGGCTTGCAACGCAAAAGCGTGACACCGCGCCGAAGCTTTCCGCATGGGATCCCTTATCTCGTGTGTCGCGATCAGAGGAGCTCACGGCGGAACAGCTTCCAGACACGATTCGTCCGTCCTCACTGGGGCCAGGCGCAGCCTTCGAGGAGTATGCCGATGCATTGAAGACGCAGGCAATGGCGCGTGAGCTGGAGAATATTGAGAAGTTCAATCGGAGAGAGCTGGAACGCCCGTATCCGCGGAGTACTGCGCTGTCCACTGCAGTCGGACACAGGTCTTCCATCCTCGAGTTCAGCAGACCGCTTGTGGCGGAAAAGCTGGAGGACCTCCAGTCCTTGAAGGCTCCTTCTAACGCCTTTGGCATAGGTTGCCGTTTCTCCCCGACGGCTGACGTTGATTGGTCCGAGTGGGAGCGTAAGTACACATTGGGGGAGCTTAGCGACACTCTCACGCCTGACTCCTAAATGTGATTTCAGAAAATTAGGCGGTTTTCGACCTTGATCACTTCGAATGGTGAATGGCGCTCACTGATCGAGACTGAGACGTGCTCCGTCCCGACCGTACGTGGATCTGCTCCGATTTGACTGCTAGACCTCTGTGTAAACGACTTCATCAAATGTCGACCAGCAGTCCTTTGATGCCGTTGGGTAACTGACACATCAGCGGTCGAAGGCGCATCACAAAGCGCTCATGTCGAACTTGCCCCAGCAAGCAATCCAGACTGCGGATCTGAAGAAGTTTGCCCAGCCCGTCCACACTCAATCTTGAACTGACCCAGACCTGGAGTCTCTGAAGTACTTCTGCCTCCTGTACCACTGAAATATCCTACCCAAGCCAATCACCACCTGATCTGGCCCGTTGCGCAGGTCCTACACATTCCAGGACGGGATCTGACGGTTGTGCCAGAAGTAATGCTCTCGTTACCGCATGTCTAATCCTAGCTCGTGGCCCTTGGTTCCGTTGAGGCAAAAGCGGCTGCAGGCGCGAGGGGAGGACGAAGGATGAATTCCTGGGTAGGTCGAGCCTTCTGGAGCGACGCAACACCTAGCAAGTTCTACCTCCTAGAAACACAGCTCGACGCAACCGTCATTAGCTGAAACCCTCAGACTTGCTCAGCGTCTGCTTCCTACTAAGGCTAGCTTCACTTCACTATGCGGCTCCAAATGCCACAAGGAATAATAGAATGAGTCACGCCATACTAGTAACGACCTCACAATTACGCTAAAGCGCCTTTCTGGCGCCCTCGCTTTGCGTCCGTTTTCAAGCCAGCCACGCCTCTCTTGACGCCTTTATTCCATCACACCAACCACGTCACTTTGCGTAACTAAGGATCAAGCATCAGACCGCAGTCCTTCCCTCCGGGTATGCTGTCCCTAAAACACCCCCAGCTGACGGCACCTGATTTAGAGTACTCGACGCAACGGCAATGAGGTTTGTCGGCATAACAATCAAACAACGCAACCCAGAAATATCCGAGAAGATCATGTCGGCATTGTTCCTAATTAGCATCAGGCTTTTGTTGACATCATGCGGGCTGGATGTACATGTAGTCCAGGAACACATACGAGTTTATGATCTTTGCAGCGCTGTAAGTGTCTTCTTAGCTGATTGCAAATTTGCACCACTACTCACGCCTTTTCGGTCAATACTACTTACATATGTATCTCCGGGAGCACAGAACTCGAAATCTTGGGCACTTGCAAGTTTTGACAAAGCTAGTGCAAGCAGGTACAATAAGAGGCGGGCATGCATCTTTGGTCTCTGTTGGCGGTGCGTGCTGGTGGTCGACGTCTGCATGCAATATTCGGTTACAATGCAATGCTCGAGCGCTCGCAAAAGAAGTGGGATACCCTCGAATTGCTATGACTGTCCAAAATGCCGAGCATTAGAATCCCTAGACCGGATCGGTGATGGTGATCTATGCTGGTACCAGGAAGATGTCCCAAGACGATGGACGACTTGCATATCTTGGCAGTCAAGAATGCGAGATACTTGTCTGCGAGCACTCGCTATAATGCTGCGTTTCGCAGCATGTAGCAAGGGCATCCTCAAGGCAGCCACCGGCACCTTTCCGGTGAAAACCCATCCAAGGCTCGATTTCGTTCGGGAAGGCTTTCGTCCCATTGGAACGTGAAATGAAGCTGTGCGCCCATCTTCCTGCTCTTGCTTCTCCTTATTCCCCCAGCAGCTGAAAGTAATTGTGTGTCCGCTTCCGCAATGTGATGCATCTTCCGTATCAGATATATCTCGATGGAACCAGGGATAGCCCTTCTGGCACATTGTCAACATGCAGGACGAACCTAGGCTGCGGGTGTCATCAGGCAACAGCGGCTTAAGAGACGGGTCTCACCTTAGAGCTAGGTTTGCATGTGATCGTGGTGCACAACCTCGCCCGACACCGCACTCGAATTCATCTGCATCCTTACGCCCTTGGCTTCCTTTCTCTTACGTACCAGGATAGCAAGAGATCGACGATCAAAATCGACTGTCTCCTTATGCACCGCTTTCTCCAAGGTCGACCCGCATAATTTGACAGCTGGTTTATAGGGTTGAACAGAAGAGCAGCAGCATCAGTAATCATAGTCCGTCAAGGATGTGATGGGAGTACAAATTAACAGTACGTGACACCCAAATCAAGCTCAACGAGACATGTCAATCGTTTGTGACTTTCTAACAGGATGGAATAATAATACACGTAGAACGCCCCCAAATGTCAGCTTAGAAAAGGCGCATAGATTTCGCCCTTCCCGTTTCAAGAAATCGCTGCCTTCCCTACCCTCTGAACCGCTGCCGCTCCCAACGCTTCTTGTAAGCCAGAAGAGCATCCACCAAATCGCCCATAGTGCTGCCCCCCTTCAGCTGCATTGCAGCCACCTCAAATGCCGTCGAATCCAACGCCATTCGCTCCTTCTTCCACAAGCCGCTCACTTGGTCTTTATCGATGAGGTCGCTGCTCGTGGTAGCCCGGGCCCTTCATTTCTGCCTGTACAGATGGTACTTTGGCGTCTGGCCAGGCCTGCGCACCGCGTACAAGAATGTGATTTTATATACGTATTGGCCGCTGTGCAACCTCTTGCCGAATAAAAGAGGTGCGGATTTGAATCTCTCCGTACTCAACAGCCGGAGTTGACATGTGCAGCATCCTGCGCTGCAGACTTGAGGTATCTCCAACAGTCGCCTTGACGTCCTTGGAGACTGCCTGGACCCGGTACAGCTGGACGCGATCAGGGTTCAAGAGAATTTGCTCTGCCAGCTCCGGAGTAGCAAACACGCGCTCTCCCAGGGAAGGTTCACTCGACTTCTCCTGCTTGCTCCTCTTGCCCGATGCTGCCTGTTCGGTGATCTTCGTGACCTTGGTAGCCTAGCCGATGTCCGCTGTATTTTCCCGGATCTGATTCATCTTGTCGACTCGGGTGGCCCTGGTGGGCTTGATGGGCTTGGTGACCTTGTATGGTATGGCTGTGGACCTCGGATGGATTTCTTTTGTCGGTTGCGGAGCTTTAGCTAAGCCGGTGAAGCAACGCCTCTCGAGTATTTCGAGTGATGAGTGCCAATATGCTGGGGTCAACTCAGGAGTGCTTGTGCCGCTGAAACCTGCACGCGTCGTTGTTAATGTCGATTGATATTGTATCGGCGGATTCCTTGGATGGCTGAATGGCGAGGCCGTGAAGCAATCCACGAGGTTAGGGGGTAAAAGGAAGTTTGTGGCAAGTGGCTGCTGGCTTGTGGATTCTTGTACTCAACTCGGCTGCGCCCAAGTGTTTCCAAGCTGTCGCCTCGTGAAGTGGTCATCACATTTCTGACCCAGATCTGTATGTGACTACATCCATCGTCTACGCCAAGGCTTTCACAAACAATGCAGAACATCACAAGTCCCGACCGCGTCCTTCACTACGTCAAGAATGATGCTTGAGGTGAACAAAAACTCACCGAGTTCCCGTCTCGCTGAGCTAGGTGACCCAACCTTGCGTAGCCGCTAGCACGTACAATGTCAATGCCAAATTCGACAAATTCGACAAGCCGCTCCAGAACGGGGGACTTCGCCTCAAGACCGGACTAATGCAGTCTGAGTTGCATTACAGTAAGACCCTTGCACCATCGAATGTACTCTGAACGACGGTCCAAACATGCAACGCTGGTCCGAGGACGCCGAGGATGAGCGCGGATCTTGATTGGTTGATGCATCGTAGTTCTGACAGCATATACAACCGTGCGGGTGAGTACGCGAGAGTGCGTAAGAGGTGTCTAGCCACGGATGATTGCCAGATCATGATCGAGGCCTGGGCCGGGCGAAAACGCACCGAAGAGTTCCAATGGTCGAGCAGTTTCTGGTCCACAGGCTCTTCCACCATTGGCGAGCTTGTTGACCGTATCGTAGGGACGAAAAAGTTGGACTTCGCGGCATGAGACAATTTGGCGACCGCGTTGCGGGATCGGATTGCGAAATCGCCAGGTAGAGGCAGAAAGTATGACAGTTTTCGAGTGAGCAAGCGAGTCGGCGTTTGGTGGTGCTAGTGGGTACTCGTGTCCAGCAAAGATTGCGCGATATTCGTAGCGTACACTAGTCCACCGAGTCCAGTAAATGTTCGGACTCACTGTCGACAGCGTCTTACATGAGATTCAAGACCGTTCTCATCTTGTATGGGCGCAACTTTGAGCGCAGCACTTTATGGTCAATTGCGCAATAGCCCATCGCTTGACTGTTCCGTGCTTACCAACCCAGCAAGCTGATCGTACCCTTCCTTCATCCACTTCCACCTCATCTCAGCCTCCCTCAGCGTACCGTTTTCCAAGGCATCTTTCGCCTCGTAGAATCCCTGCATCTTCCACATCTGTTTCATATCCCATAATCGAATACTCTCGTCTGATGGCCTCCACCACTTTTCGTGTACACTGTGTACGCCACCGTCAAGATCTTCGGATGAAGGGTAAAGCACATTCCACCTGCACGTCACTGGTCAGCGTTCAAGTAATAGGTCAGTTAGGAGGATCGGCTTACATGAAGCTAGGCTCCAGCCATGGTATGTTTGCGTCCCTTCTGTGCGCGTAATTCAGCATCTCCTGCTCTGGCATGAATGGGTCAAAGAGTGAATGTGATCTATCCTTGCCCTTCTGATCTTTCAGGTGCGCAATTGACATATAATACTCGTACATCTCGTTGTCAGGCTTGAGCACGAAGAACCCAGCATTAAAGTAGTTCTTGCCTGAATACATAGCCCCTTCGTCCGTCGGCGGCCAATGATGCTGTCTCATGTTATGGTCCGCAACGAAGGAGTACGTGGAAGGTGGTCGCCCCTCGCCTCGATTGTAGACTGACTCATTGGTGCCAGTTGTTTGCAGTTCCTTCACAGCCGGATCATCAAAGAGTCCATCCATGGGATGCTGCAAAAGTGTGTCGCCATCAAAGAAGCAGATGCGTTCAAATTGCGTAAGTTGCCAAAGCCGCAGCTTCATTAACACGTATTTCCAATGGAATACAGGCGTAATCACCCAGCCAGGATCTGGATTGGTCGCCGCCATGACAATGGCACCATCACGACGCATGCGCTCTTGCTTCTCCGCCGATACATCTAGCGAGACAATGACGATGATTTGATAACCATGTTCTGACTTGGTCTGTTTGTCATGTACCGTCTGATAGATCAAAGTCCGGACCGCTTGAAAGTACTCATCCTTCTCCATCGGCGTGGTGTCTGGCTCGGTCGGCGGCGAATAAAAGGTCGCGTAGGCGTACTTTGCTGTAACATTTTCCAGCTGCGTGAAATCAATCCAATCTAGATATGACGCTGGCTTCGGCGCCAGGCCAGTTGACTGCTTGACATCATTCACGAGGCGCTCCCCAATGCTGTCTGGCGTTGGCCATATTGCCGTTACGACCAGGAGTACCAAGATTGTGGCGAATAAACTGATATTCTTTCGTCCGCAAGGGAGTCGTGCTAGCAAAGTGCTACATGTATTATTGATGGCCATTGCGCTTGTGCAGTTGCGGACATCGACCAGCAAGGTACAAGGCAGGAGGTATGCCAGGAGAGCGCTGTAACTCTCAAATGATGGCAAGCTGCTTGCTTCATCTTACTGAATAGGTAGCCACAGAGCGAATAGGCTAAGTAATTCTGATTAATTGGCACATCAATTGCTAGCTTCTGTACCGCGGGGAAGTTAGCGGCAGGTTTGCAACTAGCAAGCTTGCTAGCTAAAACTCACTTTGATTCCCTGTTAAATTAGCTAGTAAACTTGCTAATTGCTAACCTGCCGCTAACCTCCCCACGTCACGTGACCGGTGCTTTTTGTCGGCCAATCAGAGGCCTCGCCCATGTCCAAGATTCTTCAGTAAGATAGCAAGACAAGCTTGCCAATGGTCAGGAGGAGCATCGGGGAAGAAAATCCGGTAGCACGGCTGAATTATGTATGGGAGCGGCGTTTGATGATCTTGACGTTCTGAGGTAAATGTACATTTGAGGACGTCGCCAGGTCTCGAGTGGTTTGACTGTGCCGTTGAGGCCTCCATCATGCCAGACACGAATAGGAGGGGTTTGGCGTTGTGAAGAACTATATCGCAGACTCAAAAAGGTCAGGTTGGTAAGGGGACCGAGGGCCGGGCCAGGGGAAAGTGAGGTCGTCGTAAAGGGAAGTCTTCATTCAAATTCCGAGTAGAGGCCACTGAAACATCGCCCCTAATTCCTCGAAGGCGCTGAATCACTGTCCGCTGCTGAGTCAAAGCAAATTAGTCAGGCCACAAGCGATCATTGCAAGTGTCGTCGCCTGCTCAATCCACGTCTGTTATCTACGTCTGTCAAGTTTCTGCTCAAGCTCACCTGGTGTGTCAAGACCGGGTCTGACTGAGCGGCACATACATGCTCAACGGCCTGGATCGTATCCGCGTGAGGTGCTACGGCGCGACCTGCCTGCGATGGGAGGATTGCAAGCCACGACATGCGCTGATTTGTTGGCATGCACCAGCAGCGACATGCCTGACCAGCAATTAACATCACCGCGCGGTACTTGCTTCTTGCCATAATAAGCCTACTCTTACAACATCAAGATATATATTCTCACTCATCCATCTGCCAGGCGTATTCTAGTGCCTCCTTATCCTTCGCTTTATTTCGTGCCTGGAACCATTTCTTCTCAAACCCATTACTTCTGTCTACACCATCCCATCTCCAACCTGGCCGTATGCCATACCGGTTGGGCTCAAATGCGCCCTGATACGTTTTTCCGGTCTTGCTCTTGCCTTTTCCATTTTTGCTCTTTTTGCTCGCGAGTAATTGGGCCATAGGGTCATTCCATCGCTCCTGCTCTTTGAGTTCATCGTTCAGCTTTTTGTCATCGGCATGTCGCGCAACACCTGCCGTAGCAGCCTCTGCCAGAGCAGCTTTTCTCTCTTCCTTTTCTCGTCGTTGAACGTCACCCTTGCGACTCTCCAGCTCTTGCTGCTTCTTGCGCTCTTCCACCTCTGCCTTGTGACGCATTTCAGCGCGCTTCATGGCTACGTTAATGATGCGACCTGACGCGTCACGGTATATCGTTTCTTGAGATTTGCCTCCAGGATCCAAACCAGCCTCCTTCATTGCCTTCATTTCTGCTTTCTGCTTCCGCTTGAGCGCTGCTGTGACTTGGTCTGCCGTCTGTAGCCCGGCCATGGCGCCCGAAGCCATCAAGGGGCCGTCTCCTTCCTCGTCGACAATTGCCGGAGCATGCTCGTCCTCTGCCGCCCGCTTTGCTGCGTCTGCCTGCGCGCCGGCCAAAATTGCATCTGCCGCCGCTTGCTCCGAGTCCTTTGGCGCCTCTACCCCTACTTTGACCCAGTTTGATTTCTTGACAGGTTTAGTCAGCCCACCAGTTAGGCCGCCGCCGCCCACGACCATGGGCGCGTCCTCGTCCTCGTCCGCATCGGCTTTCTGTTTTGTCCAATCGTTGAGATCGTCTTCGGCAATCGTGAGGCCTTCAAAATTGGCCTCTTTTCGTTTTCGCTTCTTAGTTGGCTTCCGATCAGCTGAAAGATATTTGCTGGCAAGATAGTCGGCGAGAGGCATGGTGCAAGGTGTGGTATGCGTGAAGTTGAAAAGATCAGATCACATATTTTAGAAATTCGTGAGTCATGTCGAGATCTGACACCAACACGCGAGATCGCTGCCGACCGCTGAGCGGTACACAAACATATATGCATTTACAGACGGTATGTGAAGTGGTTGATCAAGATGCCACGTTCAGACGAAGCAGCTATGTGGTACTCGGCTGTATACAGCGCCGTACAAGAAGTGCCTCACGGCAAAGTCACGTCATATGGACACATAGCAAATCTGCTTGGCTATCGTGCGTCGCCATGACTCAAG
Organism: Teratosphaeria epicoccoides; assembly: GCA_021401465.1. Taxonomy (NCBI): domain Eukaryota; kingdom Fungi; phylum Ascomycota; class Dothideomycetes; order Mycosphaerellales; family Teratosphaeriaceae; genus Teratosphaeria; species Teratosphaeria epicoccoides. The sequence continues at coordinate 51,008 of JADDMT010000113.1, forward strand.
TAGCAACAATGATGACCAGAAAGCTGACGGTGCTGCAAGCTGAGCGCCCTCGCCAAGTGGGTGTCTGTCTCAAGCACCTGCCATCCGCTTCTGATCAGCCCAACGCTCGTTTCAACAGCGCCACAGTGCCGTGGCAGCGCATCATAAACGCCAGGGGAGTGATCAGTCCAAGGTGCGCATTGCCAACACACTGGTCTCAGGCGTTTCACCCAGTCTAATACTCGCAGAGGGACCAATGGAGCTGCCCGCCAAGCAGCGGCTCTTGCGCAAGAAGGCGTCGAAGTTGTCAAGAGCAGCATGGGAGAGCAGACAGTCGACTTCTCGGTGTGTGGTTGGTTTCCAAACGAGTTGCCAAGCGCCGAAGAGTGACCTGCGTATCTGCTTTGCTACGAGGCCAAGACCCTTGAAGAGGGACTTGAATGCAGGTGGACCAGTGGATCACATGCAAACGGCTAGACGGTAACAGATGATAAGCCTTACACAGCCGAATGACGCACCCAAGATGACTGTGTCATGTTTCTGATCAGTTCCAGCCCTGCGGAACAGGCATCATCGTGATTCTCATGACCAAATTGAGCCGCACAAAGCAACTCAAGTAGACCGCATTCCTGAGCTTAACGCGTGACCATGAAGACGGCACGCGCCTGGCGTGCTTATCGCCGACTTGATGCTTTCCCTACAGTCAACACTAACTTGTAAACTCACATGGGGTTCGAATGATGCAAGAACGGATAACGCGGCCGATGCGCATGTGCACTGACTATACTTGTGCTAGTAGACTAGCATGAAAATGTGACGAGGTTTACGTTAGGAGTGTACTCCTAATGTTTTAAGTAGTATGTGTAGAGCATCTACACATATCCTACTAACTCTAAGGTTCTATAATGCGTTTCTTTATAGTCATGACTAAATAGGGACAGCTAAGCTACTTAGTAAAGCTAGTATATATGCTTGCCCTATAATTTCAAAGATTAACTAAAGTATGTAATTATAGTTTTCCTAATATCCTAATCTACATGTAAACTAAAGGTATTATAAAGCTACCTAACATGTAAGTAGTTTCATGAGTTAATCTTTAAACTAAGGAACTTCTCTGTCTTATATGTACTATAATAATGTTAAGGATTAAGCATAACATATAATTATGTAGGCTATCTGCCTATTTACTCTTATATAGTATAAGTATACTAAATCCTATACCCTATACATTCTACATGCTTTACTTAGTGTCGCGGCGTCAGCATCCATATATAGCGGCACACGCACGGCAAGGCTCCGGTCGCTGTTGTCGTGTGTAAAGCTGATTCTGAAGATCTGGCACTAGCCGCCGCGAAAAAAACCGTCCAAGAACGAATCGGCCGTGTCGATACCAAGTTGTTTGATAGCTTGGATAATGGTTTCCTCTCTAAGAGCCCGCCTACCATTTGGCTGCATTTTGCTGAGAAAACGATATTATTTGAAAGGAGGAGCGCTCGTATGCCAGGCGAGAAGACTAAGCAAGGTGCTCGGTAGAAGAGATATAAGCATGGGCCAGCAGAAACCCTGGACCCTGAATCTGGTTCAACTTCGGCCTGGTTTTCGGAGGTGCGGCTAACTAGGGAGATAGGAAGCAACAGCAGCAGCACGGCTTCTCGGAAATTTGCTGGTGGCGGACTTGCAGTCTCGGACCGATCTTGGTTTGAAAAGCTAGAAGGCACTTCTAGTTGAAGCCTGAATGTGACAAACAAAAATTTGGAGCTAGTCTCTTTCAGGTTCACAGCGGTGATCTCGTGCCCATCACGTGCAAGAAGCACAACGACGCTAGCGTAAGTTACTGCAACCAAATGTAAATCGAACGAATGTACCTCATCTCGACCATCGTAGCCACGACTTCCGAGCCGTCTCTTGTTTCGCTCCTATATCACCTCTTCCGCGGCGTTCGCAGATGAACGTCTCTTCCTACAATTCAGCCCGAGATAGTGATTGCGTGGGCGCCGTGAGGGTGGTCGGCAGCACTGGCGTTGCAAGTGCAGCGACATCCGCGCCTGTACAGGCTCTCAGAAAGCCACCAGATAGTAGGAATCTGGACCAAGTCCTCTGGATACTGCTATCATTTAGTCAAATGCTAGATGAGCCGGCTGTGAGGAGAAGCTTGCTTACATCCTCCGGTTGAAGATTGATATTGGTCATGCCCTGCGTGATCTCGCAAGAGCCAGGAAAATCATCCCCAGGGTAGCGAGCCAGCCCAAAGAGGCTACTGAGACCTAGCTCCTCGAGCAATCCCTCCAGCTCCGCAATGAATTTCAGCTCCTCCCGACCAAATGCGACATCATCTGCCTGCTTCGTATAGCGGAACTCGGTGGGCTTTAACATCCCATCCTGGTCGTACGCCCACATGTGCGGCTTAAGATCATCCATTCCTGGAACGGCCCTCCAGAGCGTGGATGTGCCATTGTACTCGACGAGCTTCTGGTCGACTGGGATGTCGAAGTGACGGTGAAGCATGGACAGACCAAACTTGGTATCCATACCTGCACGGACAAAGAAGTCCTTGAGCTGATCGATTAAAGCGTCACCTCCTGCCTTGAGATACGCCTCTCGTGCAACCTTTAACGTCGGAAGGTTCTGGACCAGTGCGGGGGAGTACAGGCCGAGCGTGGCGGTAGGCATTGCAGACAACGAATTCGATAGTGCTTATGGTTGGAGTAGTCGCAGAGTGCTGGAGATGACGAGAAGATGCGACAGCTACAGAATCTAGGAAAGGCATATGGTCCTTATATGTCCCTCTGCGCCGTGAAATATCCATGCTGCACCTCGCACTGAACATGTCTGCGTAAAGAAAGACGAGCAAGAGTGCCTGATCTACTCACAGAATACCAGCCATAGCTGTGAGGAGGCTGTGTCGTCTCCCTAACTTGGACTATTCTGAAATTGAGCTGCACGCAACCTAGCCAATTAGTGTGATCCGCGAGAACCTGTGAGCCATTCAGCGCCCGCTTCGGTCCAGCACCCTACTTTGCTCGCTAAGCCGCAAGCGGCGCAGGTACACTGCACCTGAACTACTTATGGTGTAGTACTCACTCGACGCCATTCGTTTCCAAGTTTCAAGAGCATAATTATGAGTGGGCGCCTGGACAACTTCTCTGGTTCTGTCGAGCAGTATGTTGCATATCTTGAACAAGAAATCCTCAAGCTGCGAAGACAAAATTCCACGTTTCTCAGGCCCAACTCGCGTCCAACAATTGGCCCAAGCAATTCTGGAGAAACAGCAATTGAGTTGAGCAAAGTCGCATCGACGTCGACTTCCGGAGAGCTGTTGAAACGATCCCGCGAGCTGGAGTTCATCATTGTCGGACCCGGGGCCTCTACGTTCAATCCAGTCAAACGCTCCAGTCAGCTTTCTCGGTGGAAGCAAAACGCAAATGCATTGATCGCAGAGACTCCAAAAGCTGAAGACTGGTACAATTCGTTGAAAGAGCAGGGACTATACGAGATGATGAGTAACGGTCAAGCCGTAGCCTGTCTCATTTCGATTGAGACCAGCAATCGCCCAGCTCTCCTGTTTGCGTCGTATCGCAGGCATCTGACATGTGTGACCGCCTTAGAAGCTATGCTCAAGTTGCTGCGCATAGAGCTTCAGCAGCGTCCATCGTGCTGAAGCTCGCCAACTTCCAGAAGTTTCTTATACTGTCGGCATGTTACGTCCTAAGTCAAACAGACGAACAAACTCAAGTACTGGACATCATACGCATTTGCGTCGGACGCGACGTCACACCAAGTCGTGGAGTAGAGATTCTCAAAACTTGTCACTTTGTCAACAAGCTGCTCGATACCCTCTCTCAACACGGCTGGGGCCTTCGAAGTTGCGAGCTTTTTGTCCTGTGTGAGTAAATCATTGCTTTCTAGCGGCAAGGAATTGATCTCTTCCAGGGAATCGGTCGACGAGCTTTTTTGAACAACTTTGCCATGCAAAAGAAAGTAGCCTTCGATTGTTCCAGGACTCCATCGCCACGCAAGCATTCACCAAGATTACTGAGACACCACACCCTTGGACATCGTTCTTCGTACCGATATTGGTGAAGCAAATGATCGGAGGAAGTGTCACGTAAGTGGAATATCCTCGCTCGTTGGCTCATCCCTAATTTGCCTGTAGCATTCACCGTGTATGTGAGCTGCTTGGATATACAGACTCTTACTTTACCCGTGACAATCCCTGGCAGTACTTTCCAGAAAATTTGAGCGCATAGCTAAGTAGTCAAATGTCAATCCAGAATAGTATCGCCAAGCCACCGCCTGTCGGCGGTACAAGTATTTTGTCTTTGCCATCGATGCAAATGTCTTGGCCAGCCGGTAGATCTAGGAAAAAGCCATTCTTGAGTCCAAGATCCTCGAGCGCTATGCACACCATTGCCTGCGCTTTGCCATCTATACTGGGATCCACACGTCGTGGCCAGATGTCCGAAAGTGCCTTGAATCGGTACACCCCAAACGCACGCACCAAAGATCGATGCGCTGGCTTTTCAGGCCGCTGCACATGTTGCGCAACTCGCCTGATGTTACTTTCGTTCTGCATCGTAAGCATTAAGGCTAGGCATACACAATAAAATCTTCGTGGACATACCTCCACCCAAGCGTCTACGATCTCGCCCACTTGCGGCGCGTCTTCGTATCCCTCTTTCCTCAGCCGCATATACCACCATGATTTTGGGTACTCCTTGTAAAAATGCCTTTCCTCCGCATCCTTGGCAAAGTCCGAGATCTTCGCGATGGTGTTTGCAGGTATGCTTGAGCCGATGGCGCTCGTGAAGCGAACTGCTTGCGCTATGACGCCTGCTGTAGAGGTGGTCATTGCGGTTGCAAAGGGCAAGTGATCACCGCAATCACAAACTTTTTACAGGCACGGGGGGCTGATGCGCCGGATATATTCCCCGCACGGTACACCCCACCTCTGCCAACCCTTCCCAACCTCAACCTCGCGACGAGTATGGACGAGTTTTCGGCAAACGACCAGCAGAAATGGTACAACCAACTTCACTTGATCGCCCACCAGCAGCGAAGAGCCGAGGCTGCCGACTTTCCTGACACGCTCCGGGCTGTTGCGGAGGTCATACACAGACACGGCGCCCATCTCAATTTTGGCATAAGTCTGATTCACAGGCATCAAGATCTGAGCCTTGACTGCGTTATGGTCCACTCTCAGGACCTGTCAGGCAGAGATATATGCAAAATGGAGCGACGCGGGCAACGACGAGTTTTCCCTCGCGCGTACAAATACCATCCCGACTGCGACGAATTCGTGCCATATGAGTACTCATCGATCCCGACTCTTTCCCCTGATAACACGCTTCTAGCTGAGATCGCTTCACTAGTTCGAAGCAGAGATCTGTGGCAGCTGATCGGTGTTGTCCACATAATGTCGCATGGCTTGCCATGGAGAGAAGAGAATCTAAGCACGGAAGAAGGAGGAACCATCGCTACACAATTGGTCAGGGGTGAAATCTTATCGGAATACGACATTGTGACGGAGTGGGTTGTACGAGAGAGCAATTTTGGAATTGAGTTGGCGGCCTACAAGGGATGTACAGACACAGAAGCCGGTCACAGGAGGACCTGAGACTTGGAGATGAACTTGCTTCAGCATTCGGGCTGCAACAGTGTCTGCGTCCAAATGGGCGAGGGGCGCTTTTCGTCTGGTCCAAAGCACATTACCTAGGCGCGAGATGTTGCGCGCTCTTGCCAGATCCCGCAGCTCTTCTCACCCTGATCTTTCATTGACCCGCTGCTCATCAGATCGGCCTCGCGTTGATGATTGGGATTAGGCACCTCCAAAATGTCCCGCAGCACCTTTCGTCAATGTTCACCGGCTCCGCCAGTACTTCCAGACTCCTCCGCCGCGGCGGCGCACGAAAGTCGATCGGCAAGCCTCGCAGTTTTGATCATGTGTAGAGAAGTGTCCGTCACGAGGTCTGACGTGTGATTGACTTGACTTGTCTCAGGGTCCTCAGCCTCTAGTCTCAATCGGGTAACACCCTCGGAAAGGGGATGAGTAATACGCAAAGTCATGGTTAGAGAGAATATTAGTAACAAAAGACTTGTCCAAGAATGATTCTCCTTATTTAACTACTTAGACAATATCTTGCTAATCTTGTTATATTTAAGATTTAGCTAAATTAAATGCTTTCTACTAGCATCCTAAGATAACACATCTAAGTAGTAGATCCCTAGTTAAGGGGAAATAGCTATTCTTGAAAAGGTCTTCTACTTCTTTGTCTTTATGCTTATAAAATAGCTCTTTACTAGTTATAATCTTGTAGAGAAGAGAGCTAAGTATAAAGAGGTCTATTTAGATTATTAAGAGATTATCTATTAATTATAGAAAGTAGTACTAAACTCCTTTAGATCCTAAGCTAGCTTTACTATCTATACTTATACTAGTAAAGTTAATAATATAGAGCTAAATATTATTACTTATTAGGAAGTTCTATGAATTAATATTACTATGTATAATGCCTATATAATAGAGAATGTAGAGACTCTTAGCTATGTTAGCTACAAATTAAAGTTACTTAGTAGATAAGATAATAGGCATAGCTTAAAGAAAATCATGTAGAGAACTATTCCTAAGGTATAGTAGCACTAATTTTTCTAGGGTACTATTAGGATGTAAGGGTAAGAGTTAGGCATGTTATAGTACTACTATAAAAGTGTTAGTAGGCAGGGTCCTTAGCATAGATTCTCATAATAGATTATAGTAATATCTGTTAATATAGTAGATACTATAATAATTATAGAGCTTTAATACTTAGAGACATTATTCTTTGTATGCTTAGCTATCTTGTAACAAATTTTGAAGGTAATTACAGTGTTAATACTTAGTATGCTACCTCTTTGCCTTAATTACTACCTACATCCTACGTAGCATTATGTCATGAGTGTTAGGAGTACTATGAGTCACAGGGTCATAAGTACTATAAGTTACAAACACTATAGCCTAAGTCATAGCATAGTTATAAGAGAAAGGATCTGTCACGTGAGGACAGAAACCTAGATCTATAGGGTTAGTCTACAGATCTATAGGCCTACATAGGAGAAAGAATCTGTCATGTAAGAACAGACCCTAGGATGTATAGAGTTAGTCTATAGATCTACAGACATAGGTCTAATACATCTGTTAACAGATCTAACAGAGCTGCCCTGTCTCTCTAGTATATAGGGATAGCTTCAGGACAGGTAGTTAGGAGCTTTGTGCTTAATTTAATTCCCTTTCCCTAGGGGATAGTTAGTTACAAGGTTTAATTGCAATTATCGATATTCTTTACTACTCTGCGAGTCTAATACCTAATCCCCTTCCTGCTATTAGCACCTACCCTTCTAACATTTTAAGCACCGCTTCTAAGGAAGTATCAGGGGACTTGTTAAGCGCTTAACATATGCCTATGTTAAGTAGTTCTTTAGCTGTTAGTTTAACCTCTAGTAACGACAGTTAACTAACACTATAAGAACAAGTTACTACTACACCTTAAATTACTTAGTAGCTTGAATCCATTTACCTTAGCGAGATAGCTCTAGCATCTGTTGCAGGTTTAACTACTAGAAATAGACACAGCAATAATAGCTTCAAAATAGGAAGCCCTACAGAGTTTACAGGACAACAATCTCAAGTTAAGATGTTCATGCTCTAATGCTAGTTAGCATTTAACGTAGATACAGAATAGTTTATAACACATTATAAGCGAATGATGTACATTGTCTCTTACCTAAAGGGACTAGCGTTCGAGTTTATCTAGCCTCATCTGTCAGATTATCTAGATTATGTTAATAGCGTTAAAGCTAGGAAGATAACGACTAGGGAGATTCTTAACTTAGACAAGTCTTTGTTTAAGGCGTTATGCAAAGCTTTTAGGCTTAGCAAGGAAACAACAAGAGGCTAAAAGAGCTCTCCTAGGAATCTAGCAGAAGGGTTCTGCTATTAAGTACTATGCAGACTTTTAGACCCTCTCTGCTTAAGTCGACTAGAATAATAATGCTTTAGCCGCTTAGTTCTATTAGGGACTAAAGGAAACAGTTAAAGACGAGATTGCCTAGGGAGATTAACTAACGACATTCAAGGAAATAAGCGATCTCATAATTAGAATCAATAATCGTATCTAGGAATGACAGCAAGAATGACAACATAGGAGTTACAGGCTAGCGCAGGCTAACTACAAGGTCTAACGATTAGCACTAAAGTAGTAAAGCGATTACTATAGTCTCTAACTAATAGAGTTAGATGCGACTAAGAGACGCCTAAAGAGCGGACCTAGAAGAAAGCTACAGAAGGGCTCTCCTACCTAGAATAGTCTGAAGAAGCCATTTGACAAGAGTAACCTCAAGTGCTACAACTATAGAAAGAAAGGACACTTTACCCGCGAGTGTTTCGCTAAGAAACAGCGTCAGAACCTACAAGGGACAGAACAGGCTTGCGCGACAATAACGGCACCTAAGCAAAAGGCTGCTACTACTTAAGAACTAGACTATGCCTTACTTACTTAGACTAGGTGCTACGACGACGATTGTCAGATTCACATGAGTGATAAAGATAGTTCCGGATAGTACCCTAGCCGCAATAAGGCGCAATCTATCTGCGCGCTAAGGGGTACACCTTCTAGTGCAATAGTCCTGAGGCAATAGGAGCTAGAAGAAGATGAAGGTTCGGATGACAACTATAAGCTTGTCGAAGCCGTCATTCCTGATTCTGAGGAAGACGAGAGCATAGAGAGATAGTCTATGCCGCTACATGACATTAGACTTAATATTATCCAAATCATACAGAACTAGAAGGCTTAGGCTTACCTATAGATTAATATAGATTAATAGAGTATAACATGTCAACTAGCTTAAGTATGACGAACTAGCCGACTGCATGCGACGAGACCTAAGGGGACTACTAGTTATAGCTTACCCTTACTCGCATTAGAAGATTATCTAAGAAATTGTACTATTTAGGGTAGAGTTTACGCCCTAAGGAGGCTACCTTACCTACGAAGGTATCTAGGTTCTACGAGGTTTGCGACTCTAGGTTAGCCACTTGAAAATAGAGTACGCAAGAAACGCGCAAGAACAACAAGGGCAAGAGCAAGTACTACCTCTTAGGCTAGTTAGCAGTAACGCTCGAAGAAGAATAAGCCGAGACTGCATAATACCTGAATTAGTCTATGAAAACAGCTATTCGGGAAACGACAAGGTCCGCTAGAATTAGACCTACAGACAGACTAGACAGGGCTACAACGATGTGCTGTAGTTAGCGCCAGATACGCGGACAACCTCAGAGTATAGGTGTACATTAACGAGACGCTAGCCTAGGCCTTAATAGATTCAGGATGTACTAGAATCTTCATGACACCCAAGTTCGCTAGGATAGCTAGGATAAGGCTACAGGCGAAGACGAATGCTTTCTCGCTACAAGCGATCGATAGAAAGCCGGTCACGTACAACTAAGGATTAGTTGACAAGGAGACTAAGACGATACCTCTGCGGATAGGACGCTACTAAGAGATAATCTAGTTTGACATCACGGAGTTACCTAGCTCGGATGTAGTACTAGGGCTACTATAGCTAAGAAACGCTAACCCCTACCTTGACTAGAAGAACGAGAGGATCTAGTTCCTAGAACTCTTAAGATCGATACCTCTACCTATAGTGCATAACGTACTAGGCAAGATCGAAATATACGCTATGACTTTAAGCGAGATAGTCACTACTATTAAGGATCTAGAATAGGAAGTGCACGTCCTATAGGTTAAAGTAACATAGTCTAAAGTCAAAGTCAAGTTCATAGTTCCTGACGAATATAAGGAGTTTGCTACTCTTTTCGAGGAAGAACCTAACTAAGAGGCTCTGCTAGAACACTAGGAGTAGGATCACAGGATACCCTTACTCCTAGGCAGGACGCTAACGAAGCAACTAGTTTGCCTATTATTAGCGGCGAAGCTAGAGATTCTCTAGAAGTACATTGAAGACAACCTCTAGAAGGGCTTTATCCGCGAATCGTAGTCTCTAGCAGGATATCCGATCCTGTTTATCCCTAAGGGGGAAGATGACTAGCGACTCTACGTAGATTATCGTAGACTAAATGACATTATAATAAAGAACAGTTATCTGCTTCCGTTGTTCTTAGAGCTGCAGGATTGCCTGCAAGGAGTAATATAGTTCTCAAAGTTCGACATACTAGGAGTGTATGCCCGAATTCAAATCAAGGAAGGCAAGGAATACAAGACTGCATTCTGAACTAGGTTTAGACATTACGAGTATATAGTCATGCTATTTAGGTTGACAAACACCCTAGCTACAAAGCAGGCATTTATTAACAATGTGCTACGAGAGTACCTTGACGTCTTTGTAGTTATATACTTAGATGACATCCTTGTCTACTCACGAACGATCGAAGAACATTAGACTTATGTACGTAAGGTACTTTAGAAACTCTAGGATTACAAGCTAAAGGTTAAGCCTTAGAAGAGCGAGTTTCATAAGCAAGAAGTCTAGTTCCTCGGCTACGTAGTAGCCTAGAACGGGATCAAGATAGACACTAAGAAGGTCTAAGTCGTAAAAGAATAGCCTACGCCAACTAATATTAAGGAAGTATAGTCCTTCCTTAGGTTTGCTAACTTCTACTAAAGGTTCATCGCGAACTATTTAAGGATCACGGCACTACTTACGACCCTTACCACGAAGGATACACTATTCGTATAGGACGACGCCTAACAGAATGCCTTCAAGGAACTCAAGCAACAATTCACAGATTAGCTAATCTTGCTAGTATTCGACCCTAATAAGCCTATCATAGTTAAAACAGATGCCTCTAACATAGCACTTAGGGCATGCTTAAGTTAACTAGGACCGAGTAGACGACTACAGCTAGTTACCTATTACTCGAGAAAGCTGTCTAGACCTAAGCTCCGTTACGATATCTACAACAAAGAACTTCTAGCCATAGTAGACGCCTACAAGGCCTAGCAAGTCTACTTAGAAGGTTCTAAGCACTAGGTTACAGTCTATACAGACTATAAGAACTTGTAATACTTTACTACGACAAAAGAGTTAAACTAACGACAAGTCCGATAGAGTAAGGAACTCTCTAGTTTTAACTGCAAGATTGTCTATTACAAGGGATCCGATAATGCACGCGCTAATGCACTTAGCCGCTAGACTGACTACATGAAGGGCGTGAAACAGGAGAAACATGCCGTTCTCTAGGAAAATAGCGATAGCACACTAAGAGTTAACTAACTCGCGGCTATAGCTATCACATAGACTAGCGAATTCTAGGACGACTTGAAAAACGCACTAGTCTACGACCTAACTACACTTGCTGTCTGTAATGACATTAATAGACAGGAGGACTAGGAAGACGAAGACAGAGTGCTTCTCTTCTAAGGGTTAGTGTATATGCTAACATCCTTACGTTTAGAGCTACTACGCCTCTGACATGACGTACCTTAGGCAGGACAGCTAGGAGTGTCTAAAATGAAGCAAATTCTCTAACAAGAATATTACTTTCCTAGGATAGGCAGAGTAATCGAGGACTATGTCCGCTAATGTGTAACTTGCTAAAAGAGTAAGCATGACTGTTACAAACCGTATAGGTTACTATAACCGCTAAAAGTACCCTAACGGCTATAGGAATCGCTTGCTATAGACTTCATTGTTAAACTACCCTAGTCAAGAGAACCCGCTACTAATGAGTTCATTAATGGAATCATGGTAGTAGTCGACTAATTCACTAAGTTTAGGAAGTTTATCCTATACCGCAAAGACTTCAAGACTAAAGATATCGCACATGTCTTCATTAAATAGGTAGTAGCATTACATAGTATGCTACGAGACCTAGTAACAGATCGAGGATCTGTGTGTACCTCTAACTTCTAGAAAGCCCTAAGAAGACAATTCTAGGTCAAACATCGACTAAGTACTTCCTTCTACCCTTAAACGGATAGACAGATAGAATGTCTAAATTAGACGCTAGAATAGTACCTTCGATCCTATGTAAATAGGGACTAGAACAACTAGGTAGAGTTGTTACTAATAGCGTAGCTCGCATATAATAGTATGCTAGTAGAGTTAACAGGACTCTCGCCATTTCAGATAGCGTACGGATTAGCCATAGAAGACATTCTAGACATCTTAACTAGTAATCTAAACCTAGTAGCACTTAGGCAAGTAGAACACCTCTGCCGACTATAAACAGAAGCACGACTTAACCTGCAGTTCTATTAACAGAACATGGCATAGTACGTAAATCGTAAGAGAATTAAGGGACTAATTCTAAAGGAGGGGGACAAGGTGTATCTCCTCTGCTGTCATATCAAATTAGACAAGCCGAGTAAAAGACTAGACGCTGTGAAACTAGGACTATTCCGGATTAAGGCTAAGAAAGGACTAGTCAGTTTTAAATTACAGCTACCTAAGCAGATGAGAATACACCCTGTGTTCTGTGTCTCTCTACTAGAACAAGTAGCGCTAGATGCTACACTGTAAACGGAACCCTTACTACTCGACCCTAAGGTCGAAGAACTAGAGTACACTGTTAAGAAGATCGTCGACACTTGCTAGGTAGACAGACAGCGAGAGTACTTAGTAAAATAGGAAGGGTACAGAAGTACCGAAAACACCTAGGAACCCCTAAAACACCTATGAAACTGTTAGCAGAAGATACGGAGCTTTAAGCAGAGAACGAACCTAGGAAGAAGATTATAAGCCACGATTAGGCTCCTGCGAGACGCCATTAATAGGCTCGGCTACTACGCCATCTAGGAAACCCTAGTACGATATGTCAGCAAAACCTTCTATTACGCTCTATGTCGTAGGACTAAGCGCAAGACCCGCTAAGGGATCTACTGTAACTTAAAATTAACTGGTCCCTTCTTAGCCTTAATCCTGAATAGTCCTAATTTTACAGCGTCTAGTTTTTTACTCGGCTTGTCCGATTTAATGTGACGGCAGAGGAGATACACCTTGTCCCCCTCCTTTAGATTTAGTCCCTTAATTCTCTTACGATTCGCGTACTATGCCATGTTCTGCTAATAGAACTGCAGGTCGAGTCGTGCTTCTGTTTACAGTTAGCGTAGATGTTCTACTCGTCCGAGTGCTACTAGGTTTAGATTACTAGCTAAGACGTCTAGAATGTCTTCTATAGCTGATCTATATGCCATCTGAAAAGGCAAGAGTCCTGTCGACTCTGCTAGCATACTATTATACGCGAGCTATGCTATTAGTAACAACTCTACCTAGTTGTTCTGGTCCCTATTCACATAGGATCGAAGGTACTGTTCTAACGTCTGATTTAGGCGTTCTGTCTGTCCATCTGTCTAAGGGTAGAAGGAAGTACTTAGTCGATGTTTGACCTGGAATTATCTCATCAGGGCTCTCTAGAAGTTAGAGGTAAACACGGATCCTCGATCCGTTACTAGGTCCTGTAGCATGCCGTGTAGTGCTACTACCCATTTGATAAAGACATGCGCGATATCTTTAGTCCTGAAGTCTTTGCGGTAAGGGATAAACTTCCTAAACTTAGTGAATTAGTCGACTACTACTATGATCCTGTCGCAGAACTCATTAGTAGCGGGTTCTCTCGACTAAGGTAGTTTAACGATAAAGTCCATGGCGAGCGATTCCTATGGCCGTTAAGGTACCTTAAGTAGTCGTAGTAGCCTATACGGTTTGTGACAGTCGTGCTTACTTCGTTAGCAAGTTACACATTAACGGACATAGTCCTTAATTGCCTTGCCTATCCTAGGGAAGTAATATTCTTGTCGGAGAATTTTCTTCATTTTAGACACTCCCGGGTGTCCTGCCTAAGGTACATTGTGTTAGAGGCATAGTAGTTCCGATCGTAAAGACGTTAGCACGTATACTAATCCTTGAAATAGAAGGATTCCGTCTTTGTCTTCCTAATCCTCCTGTCTATTAATGTCGTTGCGGACAGCAAGTGTAGTTAGGTCGTAGACTAGCGCGTTCTTCAGGTCGTCCTGAAATTCACTAGTCTATGTGACAGTCATAGCTACAAGTCGGTTAACTCCTAGCGTGCTATTGCTATTTTCCTAGAGAATAGCATGTTTCTCCTGCTTCACGCCCTTCATGTAGTCCGTCTAGCGGCTAAGTGCATTAGCGCGTGCGTTATCGGTCCCCTTGCGATAGACGATCTTGCAGTTAAAACTAGAGAGCTCCTTACTCTACTAAACCTGTCGTTAGTTTAACTCTTTCGTTGTTGTGAAGTATCGCAAGTTCTCATGGTCTGTGTAGACCGTGACCTAGTGCTTAGAACCTTCTAAGTAGACTCGGTAGGCCTTATAGGCGTCTACTATAGCTAGAAGTTCTTTGTTATAGACGTCGTAACAGAGTTTAGGTCCAGACAATTTCCTCGAGTAGTAGGCGACTAGCTGTAGTCGTCTACTTAGTCCTAGTTGACTTAAGCATGCCCCGAGTGCTACGTCAGAGGCATCTGTTTCGACTATAATAGGCTTATCCGGGTTAAATACAAGTAAGATCAGCTGATCTGTAAATCGTCGCTTAAGTTCCTTGAAGGCATTCCGTTAGGCGTTGTCCTATACGAATAGTTCATCCTTTGTCGTAAGAGTCGTAAGTAGCGCTGTAATCTTCGAATAGTTTGCCACAAATCTTCTGTAGAAGTTAGCGAATCTAAGGAAGGACTATACTTCCTTAACATTAGTCGGCGTAGGCTATTCTTTTATAACCTAGACTTTCTGAGTGTCTATCTTGATTCCATTCTATGCTACTACGTAGCTAAGGAATTATACTTCCTGCTTGTGAAACTCGCTCTTCTAAGGCTTAACCTTTAACCGGTAATCCTAGAGTTTCTGAAGTACCTTACGTATGTAAGTCCTATGCTCTTTGATCGTCCGGGAGTAGACAAGGATGTCGTCTAGGTATACAACTACAAAGACGTTAAGGTACTCTCGTAGCACGTTATTAATAAATGCCTGCTATGTAGCCAGGGCATTTGTTAACCTAAATAGCATGACTATGTACTCGTAGTGTCTGAATCTAGTTTAGAACACAGTCTTCTATTCTTCGCCTTCCTTAATTTAAATTCGGTTATACACTCTAGGTATGTCGAACTTTGAGAACTATATTACTCCTTACAGGCGGTCCTGCAATTCCGAGAGTAAAGGAAGCGGATAACTATTCTTTATTGTGATGTCGTTTAATCTACAATAATCTACGTAGAGTCGCTAGTTATCTTCCCCCTTAGGCACAAACAGGATTAGATATCTGGCTAGGGACTATGACTCGCGGATGAAGCCTTTCTAGAGGTTGTCTTCTAGGTATTTCCGGAGAATCTCTAGTTTCGCCGCTAATAACAGGCGAACTAATTGCTTCGTCGATGTCTTGCTAGGGAGTAAGGGTATCCCGTGGTCCTACTCCTAGTGTTCTAGCAGAGCTTCTTAGTCGGGTTCTTCCTCAAAAAGAGTAGCGAACTCTTTATACTTATCGGGAACTATGAATTCGACCTTGACTTCTGATTGCGTTGCTTTGACCTATAGGACGTGCACTTCCTGTTCTAGATCCTTAATAGTGGCTACTATCTCGCTTGAAGTCATAGCACATATTTCGATCTTGCCTAGTACGTCATGCACTACAGGTAGAGGTATCAATCTTGAGAGTTCCGGGAACTAGATCCTCTCATTCTTCTAGTCGATATAGGGGTTAGCGTTTCTTAGCCATAGTAACCCTAGTACTACATCTAAGCCTAGTGACTCCATGATGTCAAACTAGAGCATCTCTTAGTAGCGTCCTATCCGTAGTGGCATTATCTCGGTCTCTTTGTCAACTACTCCTTAGTTGTACGTAACTAGCTTTCTATTAATCGCTTGTGGCGAGAAAGCATTTGTCTTTGCCTGTAGCTTTATCCTAGCTATCCTAGCGAACTTAGGCGTCATGAAGATTCTAGTACATCCTGAATCTAGTAAGGCCCTAGCTAGCGTCTCGTTAATGTGCACCTATACTCTAAGGTTGTTCGCGTATCTGGCGCCGATCGCGGCACATCGTTATAGCCCTGTCTAGTCCATCCGTAGGTCTAATTCTAGTGGACCTCGTCGTTTCCCGAATAACTGTCTTCACGGACTAGTTTAGGGACCGTGCGGTCTCGGCTTCTTCTCTAAGCGTTACTGTTTTCTAGCCTAAGAGGTCGTTCTCGCTCTTAGCCTCGCTGTTCCTGCGCGTTTCTTGCGTACTCTATCTTTAAGTAATAGACTCGGAGTCGTAGCGCTTGTAGAACCTAAATACCTTCGTTTGTTAGGTAGCCTCCCTAGGGTGTAAATTCTACCCTGAATAGTACAATTTCTTAGACAACTTTCTGATGCGCGTAAGGTTAAGCTACGACCGGTAGTCTCCTCAGGTGTCGTCGCATACGGTCGGCTAGTTCGTCATACTAAAGCTAGTCGACATGTTGTACTCTATTAATCTATGGGCAAGCCTAAGCCTACTAGTTCTGTATGATTCGGATAATATCGAGTCCGATGTTATGCGGCAGCGTAGCCTATCGCTCTATGCTCTCGTCTTCCTCGGAATCGAGTAGACGGCTTTGACAAGCTCGTAGTTGTCGTCCGAGCCTTCTTCTTCTTCTTCTAGCTCCTGTTGCCTTAGGACTGTCGTACTAGAAGGTGTACCCCTTAGCGCACAGATCGACTATGCCTTGTTTTAGCTAGGGTACTATCCGGAACCATCTTTATTACTCATGTGAATTCGACAATCGTCGTTATAGCACGTAGTCTAAGTAAGTGCGGCATAGTCCGGTTCTCGAGTAGCGGCGGCCTTTTGGTTAGGTGCTGTTGTTGTCGCGCGAGCCTGCTCTATCCTAGGTAGCTCTTGTCGTTGCTTCTTAGCAAAACATTCGCAGGCAAAGTGTCCTTTCTTTCTACAGTTGTAGCACTCGAGATTACTCTTGTCGAATAGCTTCTTCGGACTATTCTAGGGAGGAGAGCCCTTCTGCGGCTTTCCTCGGGGTCTATTCCTTAGACGCCCCTTAGTCGCATCTAACTCCATAGGTTAGAGACTGTAGTAATCGCTTTGCCATTTTAGTGCTAATCGTTAGACCTTATAGTTAGCCTGTGCTAGCTTGCGATTTCTATGTTGTCGTTCTTGCTGTCGTTCCTAGATGCGATTATCGATTCTAATTGCGAGATCGCTTATTTCCTTGAATGTCGTTAGCCAATCTCCTCGGGCAATTTCGTCTTTAACCGTCTCCTTTAGTCCCTAGTAGAACTAAGCGGCTAAAGCATTATTATTCTAGTCGACTTAAGTAGAGAGGGTCTAAAAGTCCGCGCGGTACTTAATAGCAGAACCCTTCTGCTAGATTCCTAGGAGAGCTCTCTTAGCCTCTTGTTGCTTATTACTAAGCCTAAAAGCTTCGCGTAATGCCTTAAACAAGGACTTGTCAAAATTGAGAATCTCCCTAGTCGTCGTCTTCCTAGCTTTGACGTTGCTAACGTGATCTAGATAATCGGTTAGATGAGGCTAGATAAACTCGAACGCTAGTCCCTTTAGGTAAGAGACAATGTACATCATTCGCTTATGATGTGTCGTAAACCGTTCTATATCTATGTTAAATGCTAACTAGCATTATAGGATAAACATCTCGACTTGAGATTGTTGTCCTGTAAACTCTGTCAGGCTTCCTATTTTAAAGCCGTTATTGCCGTGTCTATTCCTAGTAGTTAAACCTGCGACAGATGCTAGAGCTATCTTGCTAAGGTGAATAGATTCAAGCTACTACGTAATTTAAAGTATAGCGGCAACTTGTTCTCGTAGTGTCAGTTAATTGTCGCTAGAAGTTAAACTGATAGTTGAAGAACTACTTAACATAGGCGTATGTTAAGCGCTCGACGAGTCCCCTAATACTTCCTTAGAAGTAGTGCTCAAAATGTCATAAGGGTAGGTGCTAATAGCAGGAAGGTAACTAGGTGTTAGACTCGTAGAGCTATGAAGAATATTGACAATAGCAGTTAACCTTGTAACTGACTCTCCTCTAAGCAAGAGAGGATTAAATTAAGATTAAGCACGAAGCTCCTAACTACCTGTCCTAAAGCTATCCCTATATACTAGAGAGACAGAGTAGCTCTGTTAGATCTGTTAACAGACCTAATAGATCCGTGTCTGTAGATCTATAGACTAACCCTACAGATCCGAGGGTCTGTCATCCCGTGATAGATCCCTTCTTCCCTATAGGCCTGTAGATCTGTAGACTAACCCTACAGATCTAGGGATCTGTCCTCACGTAACAGATCCTTTCTCCTATGACTATGCTTATGACTTATAGTACTCCTATGACTATACTATTGTCATAAGGGTAGGTGCCGATAGCAGGAAGGTGACCAGGTGTTAGACTCGGGAGCTGTGAAGAATATCGACAATGGCAGTTAACCTTGTAACTGACTCTCCTCTAAGCAAGAGAGGATTGAATTAAGATTAAGCACGAAGCTCCTAACTGCCTGTCCTAAAGCCATCCCTATATACTAGAGAGCGACAGAGCAGCTCTGTTAGATCTGTCGACAGACCTGACAGATCCGTGTCTGTAGATCTGTAGACTAACCCCACAGATCCAAGGTTCTGTCATCACGTGACAGATCCCTTCTTCCTTGCAAGCCTATAGATCTGTAGACTAACCCTACAGATCTAGGGATCTGTCCTCACATGACAGATCCTTTCTTCTATGACTATGCCTATGACTCATAGTACTCCTATGACAGTACTATGACTCATAGCACTTAGGACCTACATGATCCTATATCCTATAGTACTCCGGACAGTACTCCTGACACTCATGACACTATCCCCCTCTTAGTCTAGCTCGTCCCTAAGCTACCTCATTAGTGCGGGGTTTCTCTTGTTTCTTCTTTCAAACTGTGATGTCTTCTCTTTCTACATCACTGCCTTGTGTCATTCTAGACACTAACGCCCCTTCAACGCAGAAACGCAAACGCCGCGCGAATCGAATCTATCGTCAGGGCTAGGATAGCATGAAGTCCTGTACTTAGTGTCAAGAGCTAAAGCTTGTCTGTCAGGTACACATTTCCTCGGGGAAATGTTCGCAATGTCACTTTAGCAACTGTCGGAGTTGCGACGCGAAGGTAACAGAGGTCGAATAGAAGAAGTTAGGCGATTGGCGGAAAAGACTAATTGCCGATCTCGATCGTGCGAAGGTAGTCCTAGCCGAAGCTTCGCAGAAGATGCTAGAGGCGCATGCGAAGGAGATGCGTCTTCGAAAACAGTTAGACGTAGTCGACCAGGAGGTCGAAGATGGTCGCGCTCTCGAGGAGCGCGAGATCAGGGAGGAGGAGGCCGAGGAACAAGCTCTTGCGCAGGCCGGGTTTCTTCTTGACCTAGATCCTTCCGCGGGTCTCGCTCTTAGTCCTACGACATGGAGCGCAATAGAGGGTTTCGCTAACTCCTCATATTAGGGTTTCCTGGATGGCGTGATAGCCAAGCCGGTCGACGGCGTCCCGCAGGAGTCTAGTCGTGGCTTAGGATCTTCTTCCTAGGTTCGTTCCTTTCTCGAAACTTCGTATCTTTTGCTAACAGTTTCGCAGGTGTTCTATGGGTTCCTAGGTGTTCTCAGTACTCCCATATCCTTCCCATTTTACTAAGTACTGTCGCTGTCCGTCCCGCTAGCGAGTGTCGATAATCCTTTCGACAGAGTACTCCGGTTCTTCTACTTCAGGGTCGAGTGGTAAGGGTTCTGATTGCAGTGCGGCGTCCGGCGCTACTTGTTCTAGCAGAGAGACATGGAACACAGGGTGTATTCTCATCTGCTCGGGTAGCTGTAATTCAAAATTGACTAGTCCCGTCTTGGCCTTGATCCTGAATGGTCCTAGTTTTACAGCGTCTAGTTTTTTACTCGGTTTGTCCGATTTGATGTGACGGCAGAGGAGATGCACCTTGTCCCCCTCCTTTAGAATTAGTCCCTCAATTCTCTTACGATTCGCGTACCGTGCCATGTTCTGCTAATAGAACTACAGGTCAAGTCGTGCTTCTGTTTGCAGTCAGCGTAGATGTTCTACTCGTCCGAGTGCTACTAGGTTTGGATCACTAGCTAAGACGTCTGGAATGTCTTCTATAGCTAATCCATACGCCATCTGTAATAGCGAGAGTCCTGTCGACTCTGCCAGCGTACTATTATACGCAAGCTGTGCCATTAGCAACAATTCTACCTAGTTGTTCTGGTCCCTATTAACATAGGATCGAAGGTACTGTTCTAACGTCTGATTTAGGCGTTCTGTCTGTCCATCTGTCTAAGGGTAGAAGGAAGTACTTAATCGATGTTTGACCTGGAATTGTCTCATTAGGGCTCTCTAGAAGTTGGAGGTAAACACGGATCCTCGATCCGTTACTAGGTCCTGTAGCATGCCGTGTAATGCTACTACCTATTTGATGAAGACATGCGCGATATCTTCAGTCTTGAAGTCTTCGCGGTAAGGGATAAATTTCCCGAACTTGGTGAATTAGTCGACTACTACCATGATCCTGTCGAAGAACTCATTAGTCGCGGGTTCTCTCGACTAAGGTAGTTTGACGATAAAATCCATAGCGAGCGATTCCTATGGCCGTTAAGGTACCTTTAGTAGTCGTAGTAGCCCATACGGTCTGTGACAGTCGTGCTTACTTCGTCGGCAAGTCACACATCGACGGACGTAGTCCTCGATTGCCTTGCTCATCCTAGGGAAGTAATATTCTTGTCGGAGAATTTGCTTCATTTTAGACACTCCCGGGTGTCCTGCCTAAGGTACGTCGTGTCAGAGGCGTAGTAGTTCCGATCGTAAAGACGTTAGCACGTATACTAATCCTTGAAACAGAAGGATTCCGTCTTCGTCTTCCTAATCCTCCTGTCCATCAATGTCGTCGCGGACAGCGAGTGCGGTTAGGTCATGGATTAGGGCGTTCTTCAGGTCGTCCTGAAACCTACTAGTCCATGTAACAGTCGTGGCCGCGAGTCAGTTGACTCCTAGCGTGCCATCGCTATTTTCCTGGAGAACAGCATGTTTCTCCTACTTCACGCCCTTCATGTAGTCTGTCTAGCGGCTAAGTGCATCGGCGCGTGCGTTGTCGGTCCCCTTGCGATAGACGATCTTGCAGTTAAAACTAGAGAGCTCCTCGCTCTACCGAACCTGTCGTCAGTTTAATTCTTTCGTCGTTATGAAGTATCGCAAGTTCTCATGGTCTATGTAGACCGTGACCTAGTGCTTAGAACCTTCTAAGTAGACCCGCTAGGCCTTGTAGGCGTCTACTATGGCTAGAAGTTCTTTGTCGTAGACGTCATATCGGAGTTCTAGTCCAGACAATTTCCTCGAGTAGTAGGCGACTAGCTGTAGTCGTCTACTCGGTCCTAGTTGACTCAAGCATGCCCCGAGTGCTACGTCGGAGGCATCTGTTTCGACTATGATAGGCTTATCTAGGTCGAACACAAGTAAGATCGGCTGATCTGTAAATCGTCGCTTGAGTTCCTCGAAGGCATTCCGTTAGGCGTCGTCCTATACGAATGGTGTATCCTTCGTCGTAAGAGTCGTAAGTAGTGCCGTGATCTTCGAATAGTTTGCCACAAATCTCCTGTAGAAGTTAGCGAATCTAAGGAAGGACTATACTTCCTTAACATTAGTCGGCGTAGGCTACTCTTTTACGACCTAGACTTTCTTAGTGTCTATCTTGATTCCATTCCATGCTACTACGTAGCTAAGGAATTGTACTTCCTGCTTATGAAACTCGCTCTTCTGCGGCTTGACCTTTAGTCAGTAGTCCTGGAGTTTCTGAAGTACCTTGCGTACGTGAGTCCTATGTTCTTCGATCGTCCGGGAATAGACGAGGATGTCGTCTAGGTATATAACCACAAAGACGTCGAGGTACTCTCGTAGCACATTGTTGATAAATGCCTGCCATGTGGCTAGGGCGTTTGTTAACCTAAATGGCATGACTATGTACTCGTAGTGCCTAAACCTAGTTCGGAACGTAGTCTTCCATTCTTTGCCTTCCTTAATTCGAATTCGATTATACGCTCCAGGTATGTCGAACTTCGAGAACTACATTGCTCCTTGCAGGCGGTCCTGCAATTCCGAGAGCAAAGGAAGCGGATAACTATTCTTTATCGTGATGTCGTTTAATCCACGATAATCCACGTAGAGTCGCTAGTTATCTTCCCCCTTAGGCACAAACAGGATCGGATATCCAGCCGGGGACTGCGACTCGCGAATGAAGCCTTTCCGGAGGTTGTCTTCTAGGTATTTCCGGAGAATCTCTAGTTTCGCTGCTAATAACAGGCGAACTAATTGCTTCGTCAGTGTCTTGCCAGGGAGTAAGGGTATCCCGTAGTCCTACTCCTAGTGTTCTGGCAGAGCTTCTTGGTCGGGTTCTTCCTCGAAAAGAGTAGCGAACTCTTTATACTCATCGGGAACTGTAAATTCGACCCTGACTTCCGATTGCGTTGCTTTGACCTATAGGACGTGCACTTCCTGTTCTGGATCCTTGATGGCGGCTACTATCTTGCTTAAAGTCATAGCACATATTTCGATCTTGCCTAGTGCGTCGTGCACTACAGGTAGAGGTATCGATCTTGAGAGTTCTAGGAACTAGATCCTCTCATTCTTCTAGTCGATATAGGGGTTAGCGTTCCTTAGCTATGGCAACCCTAGTACTACATCCGAGCCTAGCGACTCCGTGATGTCGAACTAGAGCATCTCTCGGTAGCGTCCTATCCGCAGAGGCATCATCTTAGTCTCCTTGTCAACTATTCCTTGGTTGTACGTGACCGGCTTTCTATCGATCGCTTGTAGCGAGAAAGCATTCGTTTTCGCCTGTAGCTTTATCCTAGCTGTCCTGGCGAACTTGGGCGTCATGAAGATTCCAGTACATCCTGAATCTATTAAGGCCCTAGCTGGCGTCTCGTCGATGTGCAACTATACTCTAAGGTTGTTCGCGTATCTGGCGCCAATCGCGGCACATTGTTGCAGCCCTGTCTAGTCTGTCCGTAGGTCTAATTTCGGCGGACCTCGTCGTTTCCCGAATAACTGTCTTCACGGACTAGTTCAGGGATCGTGCGGTCTCGGCTTCTTCTGTAAGCGTTACCGTTTTCTGGCCTAAGAGATCGTTCGCGTTCTTGGCCTCGCTGTTCCTGCGCGTTCCTTGCGTACTCCATCTTTAAATGATAGACTCGGAGTCGTAGCGCTCGTGGAATCTGAATACCTTCGTAGGTTAGGTAGCCTCCCTAGGGCGTGAACTCTACCCCGAACGGTACAATTTCTTGGACAACTTTCTGATGCGCGTGAGGTTAAGCTACGACTAGTAGTCTCCTCAGGTGTCGTCGCATACGGTCGGCTAGTTCGTCATACTGAAGCTAGTCGACGTGTTGTACTCCATTAATCCATGGGCAAGCCTGAGCCTACTAGTTCTATATGATCCGGATAATGTCGAGTCCGATGTCATGTGGCGGCATGGCCCATCGCTCTATGCTCTCGTCTTCCTCGGAATCAGGAATGACGGCTTCGACAAGCTCGTAGTTGTCGTCCGAACCTTCTTCTTCTTCTTCTAGTTCCTGTTCTCTCAGGACTGTCGTACTAGAAGGTGTACCCCTTAGCGCACAGATCGACTGTGCCTTGTTTCGGCTAGGGTACTATCCGGAACCATCTTTATCACTCTTGTGAATTCGACAATCGTCGTCGTAGCACGCAGTCTAAGTAAGTGCGGCATAGTCCGGTTCTCGAGTAGCGGCGACCTTTTGCTTAGGTGCCGTCGTTGTCGCGCGAGCCTGCTCTATCCTAGGCAGCTCTTGTCGTTGCTTCTTAGCAAAACATTCGCGGGAAAAGTGTCCTTTCTTTCCGCAGTTGTGGCACTCGAGATTACTCTTGTCGAATGGCTTCTTCAGACTATTCTAGGGAGGAGAGCCCTTCTGCGGCTTTCCTCGGGGTCTATTCCTCGGACGCCCCTTAGTCGCATCTAACTCCATAGGTTGGAGACCGTAGTAATCGCTTCGCCATTTCAGTGCCAATCGTTAGACCTTATGGTTAGCCTGCGCCGGCTTGCGATTTCCATG
The DNA here is from genome assembly GCA_021401465.1 of Teratosphaeria epicoccoides. NCBI lineage: Eukaryota > Fungi > Ascomycota > Dothideomycetes > Mycosphaerellales > Teratosphaeriaceae > Teratosphaeria > Teratosphaeria epicoccoides. The sequence continues at coordinate 75,060 of JADDMT010000113.1, forward strand.
TTGTCGTTCTTGCTGTCATTCCTAGATGCAATTATCGATTCTAATCGCGAGATCGCTCATTTCCTTGAATGTCGTTAGCCGATCTCCTCGGGCAATTTCATCTTTAACCGTCTCCTTTAGTCCCTAGTAGAACTAAGCGGCTAAAGCGTTATCATTCTAGTCGACTCGAGCAGAGAGGGTCTGAAAGTCCGCGCAGTACTTCGTGGCGGAACCCTTCTGCTAGATTCCTAGGAGAGCTCTTTCGGCCTCTTGTTGCTCATTACCGAGCCTGAACGCTTCGCGTAATGCCTTAAACAAAGACTTGTCTGAGTTAAGAATCTCCCTAGTTGTCGTCTTCCTGGCTTTGGCGCTGCTAACGTGATCCAGATAATCCGTTAGATAAGGCTAGATAAACTCGAACGCCGGTCCCTTCAGGTAAGAGACAATGTACATCATTCGCTTATGATGTGTCGTAAACCGTTCCGTATCCACGTTAAATGCTAACTGGCATTATAGGATAAACATCTCGACTTAAGATCGTTGTCCTGTAAACTCTGTAGGGCTTCCTATCTTGAAGCTGTTGTTGCCATGTCTATTCCCGGTAGTTAAACCTGCGACGGATGCTAGAGCTATCTCGCTAAGGTGAATGGATTTGAGCTACTACGTGATTTGAGGTATAGCGGCAACTTGTTCTCGTAGTGTTAGTTGACTGTCGCTAGAGCTTAAACTGACAGTTGAAGAACTACTTGACATAGGCGTATGTTAAGCGCTCGCCGAGTCTCCTGATGCTTCCCTAGAAGTAGTGCTCAAAATGTCATAAGGGTAGGTGCCGATAGTAGGAAGGTGACTAGGTGTTAGACTCGGGAGCTGTGAAGAATATCGACAATAGTAGTTGACCTTGTAACTGACTCTCCTCTAAGCAAGAGAGGATTAAATTGAGATTAAGCACGAAGCTCCTAACTGCCTGTCCTAAAGCCATCCCTATATACTAGAGAGCGACAGAGCAGCTCTGTTAGATCTGTCGATAGACCCGACAGATCCGTGTCTGTAGATCTGTGGACTAACCCCACAGATCTAAGGTTCTGTCATTACATGACAGATCCCTTCTTCCTTGTAAGCCCATGGATCTGTAGACTAACCCTACAGATCCGGGGATCTGTCCTCACGTGACAGATCCTTTCTTCTATAACTATGCCTATGACTCATAGTACTCCCATGACAGTACTATGACTCATAGCACTTAGGACCTACATGATCCTGTATCCTACAGTACTCCGGACAGTACTCCTGACACTCATGACAACTATGACTCATAGCACTTAGGACCCTCATGATCCTGTGACTCATAGTACTCCTGACACTCATGACACTAGAGCGTTAGTTATGTTCGTCCTGAAGAAGGACAACATACTCCGCCTATACGTTAACTATAGGGGCCTTAACGTAGTAACCTAGAAGAACCGCTGCCCCCTACTACTTATTAGCGAGACGCTTGACCGCCTTAGTCGCGCTGCTATCTTCTTGTCTATTGACTTGAAGGACGCCTACTACTAGATACCGAGCCGGAAGGGCGACAAGTAGAAGACTACATTCTAAACGTAGTATAGATACTTCGAGTATATAGTGATGCCATTTAGCTTGACTAACGTACTAGTAACGTTCTAAGCGTATATTAACAGGGCCCTAGCCGGCCTCGTTAACACCTGCTACGTAGTATATTTAGACGATATACTAGTCTACTCTAACTCGAAGGAGGAGTATATTCGGCACCTAAGGATAGTACTCGAATAGCTCTACAAGTTCGCTCTATACGCGAACCTAAAGAAGTGCTTATTCCTCACGGATAGGATTAAGTTTCTTGGATACATCGTCTCTACGGAAGGAGTTATCATAGATGACTAAAGGGTGTCTGTAATTACGGAGTAGCTATAGCCAACTACCCTCCGAGAAGTGCAGGTATTCCTAGGGTTTACTAACTTCTACCGCAGATTCATATAGTCCTACTCGAAGATCGTGGCCCCCCTTATAGCCCTCGCAAAGGGCGCGATTCGAGGAAAAAAGCCAGGGATAGTGCCTTAGGAGGAGGCTTAGAGCAAGGCTTTCTCTAAACTTAAAGCAGCTTTCTAAACTACGCCTATACTTCGGCACTTTGACCCTGCTACGAAGATCCGAATAGAGACTAATGCTTCAAAATTCGCAATAGCCGCGATTATATCGCAGCTCTAGTCGCACGAAGGCAGTACGTAATAGTACCTAATTGCCTTCTAGTCGCGGAAGATGCAGGGCGCTAAGCTTAACTATAAGACTTACGACTAAGAGCTTTTAGCTATTGTTGACGGCTTCAAGGAGTACCGACACTACCTTAAAGGCGCAGCGTACCCTATTAAGGTGCTTACTAACTATAACAACCTTCGCGGCTTCATAGGAGTAAAGCAGCTACGTAGTCGGCAAGTAAGGTAGGCGACTTTCCTCGCTAGCTTTGACTTCGTTATCTAGCATCGTTCTAGAAAGACGAATCTAGCTAATAGTCCTTCGCGACGACTAGACTACGACACTAGGGAGTAGGGTAACTAACAGCTTCTCCCTACACTGCAAACGAAGCTTGTAGTTTAGGGCGGCGATCTGTCGTTAGCTGCTCTTGTAGGTCGACTGCGGGTCTAATAGGGCCTTATAGCCTCCGCTAGCGACGAACCCTCCTATCTAGCAGTTATAGCGACCGCGTCTAGCTCGATCCGTGCGGTAGTTAACTAGCTCATATGTAGTAAGCATGCGATGTCTAAAGAACCCTTTAAAGAAGTCTCGAGACTTATTCAGCAGTTACAAGAGCGAGAACCGGAGTTAATTAATAAGGGTGTAGCCCTCTAGGACACTGCAGGTAGTCCGAACTACTAGATCAAGTCAGGCGACTTGTAGTACTTTGACAATAGGCTCTATGTACCTGCTAACTACGCGCTCTGTTTGTAGCTCCTCTGTATTTATCATGACAATGAACTCGCGGGCCATTTTGGCGCAGAGAAGACAATCGTACTTCTCGGACGCAAATACTAGTAGCTAACGCTAGAACAGGATGTCTCTAACTACGTCAAATCCTGCTAGACGTGCTAGGTTAGCAAATCTCGGCGCTACTGCCCCTAAGGCAATGCTTAGGTGCTCCTACTACTAGAGAGACTATAGCAAGACTTGACTATAGATTTTATTACTAATTTGCTGCTAGCAAAGTAGAGAGGCAATGTAGTTAATGCTGTCCTTGTAGTAGTTAACTAATACTCTAAGATGAATGTCTTCATCCTATATACGAAAAGGTAGACAAGTGGCAAGCTTGCGCGACTACTTTGCGACAAAGTCGTATAGCGCTTTAGTGTCCCCTGAAGTATCCTATTAGATCGAGGTTCTGTCTTTACTAGTAAATACTAGCAAGAATTTGTGTTTAAGGCGCGTGTTAAGTACCGCCTAAGTACAGCATTCTATGTACAGACTAATAGTTAGACTAAACGTATGAACTAGACTCTTAAGTAGTACCTTTAGTACTACTACGCTAAGAACCAGGATGCCTAGGCCGACGTAATTCCTATGGCGGAATTTGCAGTTAATAACAGTATGCATGCTACTATGCGCATGTCGCCATTTTAGATTCTTTATAGCTTTGATCTAGAAATACACCTAGAACCGCCTTAGGACGAGTCTTCTAAGGAGAGGGTGCTAGCCGCCGCAGAATTAGCGCGGCGTATACGCGAGGTATATTTAGTGCTAATAGAATACTAGAAAAAGGCCTTAGAATCCTAGATTAAACATAATAACGCCTATGCTAAACCGATGTAGTACGTAGTTAGTACGAAGGTGTTACTGTTAACGAAGAATCTCAAGCTAAAACTTCTAAGCAAGAAGATAACGCCAAGGTTTGTCGGACCCTTCCGGATACGCGACGTAATAGGCTCGCAGGCGTACTAGCTATCGTTACTATTATCGTATTATGTGCATGACGTCTTCTATGTATCTCTACTTAAACTATAGGTATAGCGCGAGGGCGAAGAGCCTGCGGACCTAATGCTAGTAGCAGAAGAGAACGAAGAGTAGGAAGTCAAGGGTATTAAGGACAGTATGCGGCGTAAAGGCGTAACGTACTATCTAGTAAAGTAGAAAGGATACCTACCTAAGTACACATAATAGGTTCTAGCCGAAGACTACAAGAACGCTCTAGAAGCTATTCGCGAGTTCGAAGAGCGGAGGAGGCATAAGCAGGGCTTAAGAAGGTCGATTCGTAGGAAGATGAGAGTTTTAGAGCAGAATTCTTAACACATGTATGTAGCGCATAACGCGCGAAGTAACAACGAGAAGCAAACGCCCTACTTATATATTATTAATGCCTAAAGGCATACCTAGAATAAACCTAAGAAGAACAAGAGACATGCTCGGATTAGCTTCGTAGCTAATGCTTAGCGACTACTAGTTAGGGGCTTCCTAACCGAACCTGAAGCAGGAGAGTCTTTCTTGTTATAGTCTGCTAGGGACTACCGACCTGCACGGGGTCTACTAAACACCCCGAAGCGACTATGAGTAACAGGAGTAGCAACGCCATAAAGAGAGGCTAGCATCTTCTTCTTTAATAGGATGCGAGGGAGCTCGTCTTTAGAGCCTATAGTAGCTAGAGAGCTAGCGACACCCTTACCGCGCCTAGTCGTAACGACTACCTTATCCTTAGCATTAGAAGGCGAAGAGACTTAAGCGCGCTTATGGCTGTTACGCTCGGCCCTCGAGATTATCTTACACTTCTTGACACGAGTGTCGACTACATCATCGGACTTAGTGTCCTCCTTAGGCGTAACTAGTATGGTGACACTACAGCGCGAAGGGATCACGTTAGGACCGAAAGTATCCTAGACGTCGTCATCCTCCTCATCCTCAAAGATCTGGCCTAGAGGCTTGTACCTTAGCGTCTTGACAGATGCAGTGCAGATTGCAAGCAGGGAAGGTTCGGCTTCCTCGTCGCTAACCTTAATTTTAGCCCTAGCCTTCTTCTTCTTCTTAGACAGTAGCGCCGAGGCAGCGTAAGCGGCGGCGCTACAATGTGTTAGCTGTACGCACGCGACAGGATTCGAGTAAGTAACTTACGGCTTAGTCCTTAGGACTAGCTTAGAGGCAGGCTGTCTCTCGGTATAGCGCTAGGGCGTAGCCTTAGCGGCAGGAACAGTGAATTGCTTGATGACCTTTTTGCGGATTATCTACGTCTTAAAGTCATCGTTAATAGAGGCAAGGGCCCCGAGTTGCTGACGCTAACAGCTAGTCAGATACTTCTCGACGCTAACGTTAGCCTAGCGGAGAAAGTTAGCATTTATACTTAGAGGGTACCTACACTATATGCGTACTATGGCAAAGGTCTCGACACTAACGGTTAGTACCTTTAAGATCTTCTAGACTTAGTCTGCAATTAGACCTAGACAAACGTTTTTGCCTGTTAGTAGACAGTCGAAGCAAACACTGCTATGAGAACGGTTAGCAGTCGCGGTAAAGCACGAGAGGGCGCTAAGTAGGTAGGCGAGTACCTTACGGTACTTAGCCTGTAGCCTGTTCATAGTCAGAGTGCCTTTAGTAATCCCCTTATTACGCGTACTCTAGAAGTCATTAATGTTACGGCAGAGCTAGTTATACTTGCTATACACCTCTTCAGGGAGGTCTTAGCATTTTTGATGCTTGCTATTATAGTTGACATAATTGCAGTAGACACCGCCCTTATTAAATCCGCTAACGTAGATCTCGGCTACGCTTCAGTTAGTACAAGTTACGCATACCTTGCGGGTAGGGGACGCCTTACTAACACGCGGAGGAGAGATGTGTGCAGCTTGGCTACTAAGGTTATCAAGGCATTGTTAACATGAGCGACAATCGCAGGCAGAGCGAGTAGCGTCGAACTTAGTCTGTAGCATATAAGCTATTATAGCTAAGACAGGTTAATTGATCTTGATTAATTGATTAAAGAAGAAGAAGCTCTAGTATAGACCCGCAGACAAGGCAAGGCGCAAGCTAAGCGAAATAGGAGCACAGGTCGATGTTAGTATCTTAGAACAGGAAGTTTAGGAAAGCGACGAGGTTTTTATACCCTCTAACAGCCCCCCTGTTACCTACCGCAACTGTTAAGCTAGTGACTTAAACTACATGCGCAGAGTACCTGCCTTTAGTTGACTTATAAGGGGACTAAATGATGCAATAACGGATAACGCGGCTGTTACGCATGTGCGCTAACTACACTCGTGCTAGCCTACTAGCATGAAAATGTGGCGAGGCCTACGCTAGGAGCGCGCTCCTACTGTTTCGAGCGGCGCGCGTAGAGCGTCCGCGTACTTTCCTACTACCCTAAGGCTCTGCGACATGTTCTTCATAGTCACGACTAAATAGGGACAGCCAAGCTACTTGGCGAGGCTAGCGCGTATGCTCGCCTTATCATTTCAAGGATTAACTAAAGTACGTACTCGTAGTTTCCTGATATCTTGATCCGCATGTAAAGCGAAGGTGTTACGAAGCCGCCTAACATGTAACAGATTAAAACCCGCTCAAGTTAGCAGCCTCCGCCCTGTACTCGCTACGAAGGTGTTAAGGTATATGTATGACACATGTTACGTAGGCTATCTACCTATTTACTCTTGCGCGGTATAAGTGTGCTACATCCTGTACCCTATACGTTCTGCGTGCATTACTCGGTAAGGCTAGGGACATCCTCATAGGAGGAGGGGTAGTAATACGGTTAATGCTAGGGGGCTATTAGAGCCGCATAGGTTCCGATGCCCGCCCTTAGCATGTAGTGACCCTGCTATACATAGCAAGGGGGTCCTTTGTACATACGTTAGCTCGTATGTCATCCAAGTAGGATTAGTAGTCGACGTAGGACGCCCCTACGTTGCTAACCCTACAGTACCCCTGCGGGGTTAGGCTCAGACATGCTTTCCCTAATTAAGGAGTGTCGGGGGTTATAAGTACCCTTAGCGCTACCTCTGCAATAAGCAGAAAGCAGCGCTGTCTTGTACCTACAGAAAGGTCGGATTACTCTGTCACACTACAAGATATTTTCATATCATATAGCATATACATCTATATTACTAACAGCTGAAGAACTACTTAACATAGGCGTATGTTAAGCGCTTGACAAGTCCCCTAATGCTTCCTTAGAAGTAGTACTCAAAATGTTATAAGGGTAGGTGCTAATAGCAGGAAGGAGATCAGGTGTTAGACTCGCAGAGCTGTGAAGAATATCGATAATAGCAATTAACCTTGTAACTCTCTCCTCTAAGCAAGAGAGGATTAACTAAGAATTAAGCATGAAGCTCCTAACTGCCTGTCTAGAAGCTATCCCTATATAATAGAGAGATAGGGCAGCTCTGTTAGATCTGTCGACAGACCTAATAGATCTTTGTCTGTAGATCTGTAGACTAACCCTATAGATCCGAGAGTCTGTCCTCCTATAACAGATCCCTTCTCCCCTATAGGCCTATAGATCTGTAGACTAACCCTACAGATCTAGGGATCTGTCCTCACATGACAGATCCTTTCTCCTATGACTATGCTATGACTTATAGCACTTAGGACACTTATGATCCTGTAACTCATAGTACTCCTAACACTCATGACACGTAGATAATTACGCATGCTTTTCAGTTAAGGCTAACCTAAGTGTAGCTACTTCCTTTGTTAATTTTGGATGCTTCTAGGCCTTCTAATTTGATATGCTATAGTCTTTTAATATGCGGTGCAAGGTATTATTACTTAGCTTAATTCCTGTCTCTTTCTTTAATGTAGCATACGTTATTTTTTAGGTTCTTTCTGACTAACATAAGGATCTCCCTTTTGTCGCATTATGTCTATTTCTTAGGCCTACTAGAGCGTAGTTTAGACTCGTAATTGTCATGTGAAGCTGCCCTCTACATAACGCTAGAAACTGTAGAAGGAGGGGTTCTAAAATAGCTTGCAGTTTCTGCCTAAGTGTTACGGTTACTCGCGACAGGTAGTCAGGTAACTTCTTATTACGTGTAAGCTAAGGCTTCTTTAGAGAGTGCTAACATAAGCAGGAGCTAAGATAGAATGATTAGTACAAAGGTAATTCTAATTAGTAAGTATGTAATATAAATGAAACGCATTAAAGCTATAAGGGCATCTTAGCGTTCCTAAATACATAGGAGATTCTCTAGTACTCTCTCTTACTCTGTTACTCCTCTGTTAGTGTCTGCTTAAACATCCGCTACATACTTGCAAACGCCTACTATTAATGACATTAAGGCCTGGCTTGATCGTCGTGTCAGGCTAACACTACGCTGACCTAACAATTGCGTACGACCTAGCAGAAGTTAGTATAGGCCCTCTTGACAATGTCTCCCCCGTACTATTCTCGTGTAGTGCCTTTCGCCTCCGCAAGTCCTTGTATTCCCTCTCTAAGCCTGTCATGCCGCGATCCTTCTTGATAGCTAGCGCCGCCTACACTAGAAGTACTGTCTTACCTTCGTCCTCCTCCCCTAATATACGTGCTATGATAGTCGCCATGATGACCTCCTGTCTGTTAGCATCGAGCTCTTCCTAATACTTCTTCTTCCCCCTGAAGATATCATCGATATCGACACCGCTAACTAGAACCTATCTCGTCTTGCTAGCCTTTGTCTTAAACTCCGAAGGGCTATTTCTGATCTAGGCTAGGAGGTATGTAATAGTAGCACACATACTGTTTAACATGAAAGCGTTTACCTCGCGTGACTCTAAAGGATTCTATGCTAGTTTCTAATTAAACTAGAAGAACGCCTTCTTCATACAAAAGATCACGAGCAGGCTTAGAAACCTCTAGTCCTGTGACATGTTAGCGCTTTTAACGACATCTAAGCCTTCTCTCCTTACCTCTTCTTCGTTCTTGCATTTAAATCTGCTTTCTATTAAGATGTCTGCGGCCTAGTCCTTTAAACCCTACTTATTGTCTACCTTGCCAGACTATGCAAGTATAGCTTCTCTAACCCTATTCGTGTAGTTATTACGACACTAACGTAACCTCTGCCTTATCTACGCCCCTAACATTAGCACCTCCTCATAGGACCTACGTAGGTACTTATAGTATCTAAATCTAAGTTGTCTAGCCTCGAGCTAACTCGACCTTTCATCCCTAGCATATTACGCGCTACGAGCTACTAGTTAATTATAATATGCTTACAACTCGGCTAGTAAGTAGGAGCTATAGGGTATAGCACAGAAATGCCCTTCCGCCCTTGTGAAGCGTCTATCTATAAGAGTTCTCGGACTTTAACAAGCAAAGGCTCGATTAACTTGTCTTTATGCACAGGAGGGCTACTACGTATATCTTCGCTGCCAGAGTAGTCGTATCCTTAGTCAGAGTTTGTAGTCTAGCTGCTATTATAGCCTCGACGGCTGCTCGACTAGCTCCCGGACTAACTTTAACTACTACTATTACCCTAGCGGCTACGAGACTCGCTGTTACGGTAGTTTTGACTGTTGCCGTCGCTCCTGTGATTAGTAGGTCGGCTATTGTAATAGCCTCGACAGATACTTAGCTGCTATGTCTTTACCCTGTCATTCTTAGGTTTGCTACTATCTCGTCATGTGTCGCGAGATAATAACCGAAGCCTCTTATACGGCCGATTCCGCCTTAGCGGTAAGGATGACCGCTTATGCGTCTAGTCTCTTCGTGACTAGTACGTCGTCATCTGTATGCATGTTAGCATAGCCGCTATATGCGGGTAGCTTCTTACATTAGTCGCCTTTGTATAGGCTTTAGGCACTATAAAATCCTCATGCTCCTAGTTAGCTATCTCCTTGTTGCCGTCGTCTACACTATCGCCATTATTGCTTAGCAGGTCTTCTAAATCATTTGCTAGATCGTAATTTGAACTGCCGCTAGATGACGTAGAACGTAACCTCTGTTGTCTGTCTTTCTTCGAAGGCATGATTAAAGAAGGACGCGACTTAAAGGATTAGCAGAGAACAGAGCGTAGTATATCCTTCTTAGTCATGTAGGTCTAGTAGTAGGTTAGTAAAGGATAATATCTATAGCATGTAAATATGCACATACTACGAGTTACTGTCTAATGTAGCTACGTGGTGTCTATTAATGTAGAAGAAGGAGAGGACGCGATGTTTATAGTATCTTGTAACGCGCGAGTATCATCTAAATTCGGCTACCCCCGAAATTGCGCTTCCCTATTAGCTAGCGGTACTTTTAGCTTGCTAGCGGTATGCTATTAAAATACCGCTAGTAGAACTAGCCTCGGTTAGCATTAATTCTTCAATGATAGCTAGTATAGGTACTATGAAACATCCGCGCTATATAGCATGTCTACCTATACGACACAGCCTAACGGATGTAGTTGCTCTACAGTAGATCCTGCGTATATAGTAGTAAGATTCGTTCTACATGCGAGAGAATATCCTGTACATATTATTCTAAAGGCCTTCGAGCTACGTTTAAACTATAATAGCAATACTACCTTCGTGTTAACCCTAGGTAATTGTCGACTTCTAGACTGTCCGCTACTAATAGTTTGACGATATCTTGTATAGTAGATGCCGAAAACTAACCTCCCCTGCTCGTGTCTGTAACGCCTCTGCTGTTACTAGGAATTTAAGTTGTAATTCCCTGCTACTACTAAAGAAGGCGCTTGTTTCCTAGAACATGCGCTCCTTCGCTGCTATTAACCGCGCAATTTGGCCAAGTAGGCTAAGCTGCTCCGTCCGTTCTTCTAACGCAGCGTATAGGCGTAGGTAATTATTATGTCGAAGTGTAAGGCCTACTTCGATCGTGCCTATGCTCTACTGTCGCGGCGCCTTAGGTTTGTGAATCATGCCGCGCTAGGTCTTAGAGGTTCTTGTCGAGGAAACACGCACACTTATTGTTCGGGCTGTGCCTATATTATGTCTGTTTAAATTACAGATGTCAGGATTACTCGAAACACGCGTTGTTTATACTCGTTAGTCTCTTAGCTAACTTCAGATAAAAGATGTAGCAGACCCTTCCGCGCTTTTCGCACCTTATTGCTATAGCCGTAGCCGTCGTATATGCGACGCCGCATTGTCTATCTTCTAGTCTGCTACGACACTATCTGTAGCAGGCATGATATAGACGCTAGGGTCCTAATAATTATGGCACTTAAGACATGCATATAGGAACAGGATACTCGAGCCTATGCGCGCAAGGTAACCGTTTCCTTGCCTAACATGTACTGACTTTAACTAGTATCTCTAGTAGGTAGTAGAGAACAGTCACATCCTAGACAGATTTAACAAGATAGCTAGGTTTATCGGGCTAGATTATAGGTCGAAAGATAAGGCCATGATTGAAGGGGACTTCGTGACTACTAATCCTATTGTTAAAGGCTACTAAGACGACCCTTAGTTGCTTATATTAACCGTGAACAAAATTGAGAGTAGCGTAACTCTTGCACCTGCCGACGCTATCACGATACTAGATGACAACTTAAAACAGTAGTCAACTAGGCAAGCCTGTAGTAGGGTTAGTCGCACTAGATTAATGTAGTTAGCGCGATTAACAGAGGCAATAAGATTTTACTAGGTTACGCTATAGAGCTAATTCGGAGAGTAGACTATGAACTATTAGCAGACTAGTAACGACTTCATTAATACCATGCGCAATGATTAGGGCGAGTAGAGAGGCATAGGATCGTACAGGCTACGCAGGCTAGTGTAAGATAACAGATTGACTAGAGTTTGACTATAATCTTGTAATAGAGTAATACTAGTAGTCGTGCGCGAGTAGTATCGTTTTAGATAGCGACTACACAAGCACCTCATCCGATAGAGTATATGCATAACACTAATCATCTCGTCTGTTCGAATGTACTTGACGACTACTAAATGCTAGTAGTATACTAGTAGTACGTCTACTACTACTACGTCAAGGTCTGACCTATAGATCGCTACCACACGTTTTAAACCCTTATAATCAACAGACAATGACTGCTAGTAGTATACTAGCAGCACTCCTACTATGTCTACGCTACACATCTAAGCCGCTAGTAATAGAGGGTATAACTCTATGCATATGAATACTATACACTTTAGATTTATATATGAAACTACTCGAAATTCGGGATTCCCGGCCAAAATAGCGCTCGTACTGCCTGCGATCGACAGAATGAGTTAGCTAATATAACTGCCGCTAGTATACTCCTAGCACATCCATTTTCGTCTACTCTAGGCCCTCCTTTACTACTACACTCTAATAACACTCGATTCTTCTATTAACCTAAACACTAACCCTAACCACGCATAGCTAGCTAACAGGATAAACCGTCTAAGCGGCAATTAGCTACCCGCGCGGCACGCGTACCTTTCTAGGGGTTAGGTGTTTATGGTAATTAACGCGTCTATAAGCGCTGTAGCCTTTGTAACACACTACGTCGACAATGGCTTCATAGCGCATACTATACTACACAGGCTGCAGCAAGGCATTAAAAGGTCATAGTAGTTATGCCTAGCATGTTCCTACCTACATGGCGGCGAAGTTTTAGCACTTCATTAATTAGAGTACTATAGATCTTAGACCTGACGAGAAATACGCGTCAGATTTAAACATCTCCTTAGACTCGAACGACAGAGTCAAAACTTAATCAGCAGACAATGTCCTCGCCTACGAGGAGGGGGCATTAGTCGACAATGCTACGGGAGTAGATAGGCAGTATGTTGCAAACGAGGAACTAGTTACAGTCGTCGAGCCTGTGTTTAATGAGGCTCACATGCAAGAGAAAGAGATAGCAGCGACAGCTAGGGCAATCGACGATAACAGTAGTAACATCGATGCGCTTAGTCTCTACAACGACCTAGTAGCATTTACAAGAGACGCTACATCTCTAGATGGACGATATAGAGACACGAATAGCAGCTAAACAGGTAGGCTACATAGTGTCACGAGCGAGCATAGCTTAGCTTTAATCTATATACGCGCTAGTAGGCTGTTATCTGCTAGGTACAAGTAACCGTATAAGCGGACACCTTTCGGCGTAGGTAGTCTCATAGCGGGCAGGCTAATCAAAGTGTACGTTAAGCCGTAATCCTACTAAGTTAGTAATAACCTTGACTAGGTCTAACGAATAGACAGATAAGGAACTTAACGAATAGGGCTATGCCTTCTTCTAAAGTAATGTAGATGTAGTATTCGCATACTAGCTCTTATACAAAGGCATTTCGAGTAACGCCATCGATCGGTTATTCAAGAATCCCCAGCTGCAGAAGATCTACGAACTGCTTAGCTTTTAGTCAGGCATAGAGCTTAAGGACAAGATCTAAGAAGTAAGTACCTACTAACTACTATTCATTGCAAAGTAGAGTATTACGAACATCGAATTAGAATCTCTACAGTCGACCTCTAGTGTCAAGACGGTGCTTCTAAGGCACTAGAAAGTCGAAGACGTTATGCGCTTTCTTATAGGGCACAAGGGTTTCAGGAATGATCTCGTGTACGCGCCTTATCGCCTCGAGACTTGTCATGAGTGTCAGGAGTACTGTCCGGAGTACTGTAGGATACAGGATCATGTAGGTCCTAAGTGCTATGAGTCATAGTACCGTCATGGGAGTACTATGAGTCATAGGCATAGTCATAGAAGAAAGGATCTATCACGTGAGGACAGATCCCTGGATCTGTAGGGTTAGTCTACAGATCCATGGGCTTGCAAGGAAGAAGGGATCTGTCACGTGATGACAGACCCTTGGATCTGTAGGGTTAGTCCACAGATCTACAGACATAGATCTGTTAGGTCTGTCGACAGATCTAACAGAGCTGCTCTGTTACTCTCTAGTATATAGGGATAGCTTTAGGACAGGCAGTTAGGAGCTTCGTGCTTAATCTCAATTTAATCCTCTCTTGCTTAGAGGAGAGTCAG
>JADDMT010000114.1:0-88346 GCA_021401465.1 Teratosphaeria epicoccoides
AGGCGGACTTTCGCTAGTTCTGTGTCGACTAGGTCGAGGATCCGGGGAATCGCGCCCTTACCGTGTCTGTCGAGTACGAGAAGGCTAAGCAGGGGAAGGGACAAACAACCTCTAGCTTCGCAACCTACCTCGCCACGCTCGAGGGACAGATGCTACCCTATACCGAGACGTAACGCGTGCGGCACTTGCTCGTCAAACTCGATGACAATCTTTAGAACATGATCATGACTTTTCATGAACTTCCGACAACTCGGCAAGACCTCGTGTCCCTTGCGACACGTATGGAAATCACCTTGAAGCGAAATGGGAAATCGGGCGGTAAGGACAATAAGCGTCTAAGCCCTAAGGACCCCCCGAAGGGCCGCTATTACAAGCGCCCTAGGGGCCACGTCTAACGCGGTAGTTCATTCTGGAGGAGCAAGCCCTCCGAGCCAAAAGACGGTAGCGAGAAGCCTCCGAGTAGCTGCCACATCTGTGGAGCGAGGGACTACTAGGCGGCTCGCTGTCCCAAACGAAGTGATGGGAAGAAGGTAAGCAAGGTGTCCGAAACCTCCCTGGAGGGGAGGCGAAAGAAGGACAAGCCTGAGACAACCGAATGGCTACTACGGGTATCCAAGCTGTCTGTCACCGATAGTGTAGACTCGTGGCCTGCGCGGCGCCTATCTGGCGCGGTCCGAGTTAATGGCTCGCTCGAGCTAGTAGACTGTATGTTAGATGACCTTGCGGAGGTCAACGTGATACCCTAGAGGGTAATCGTACGGCTCGGTTTAAAGCCGATCCTAGGAGCCCTGCTGCCTACCATGAAGTCTTTTCGGGGCGAAGGCGTAGCGGCTCGAGGCGCGTACAACGTGCGCCTCTAACTCGCGGACTCCTCGGGAGAAGTACGCGAGACTAACGAAGTCTTCTACGCCGAAGACGTTCCTGATGAGGAGCTCCTGCTCGGCCGCCCTTAGCGCCACAAGCAGGGAGTCGTTGTTAATGGAGCTACTAACAACTAGTTCTACGGCTCCATAGGCGAAGTTCCTGCGGTACGGATGCGTGACGCACACAGCTTCTACAAGGACATGAAGAAGGTCTAATGCGTGTATGCGGTCCGCATACGGAACGTCAAGGAAGACGTTACCCTTCCGCCTGAGTTAGAGGAATACGCCGATATTTTCGACGCAGAGGCTGCGGCCTATGCCCGGGCCCTAGACGCGGAACATGCGATTAACCTTAAGGAGGGTTATAATCCTCCGCATCGACCTCTGTACCCCATGTCGGAATCGCAGCTCGAAACACTTCGAGACTACCTCTACAAGGCGCAAAGGAACGCGTGGATCCGACGAAGCGACAGCGAGGCTAGAGCGTTAGTTATGTTCGTCCCGAAGAAGGACAACACGCTCCGCCTATGCGTTAACTATAGGGGCCTTAACGCGGTGACCTAGAAGAACCGCTGCCCCCTACTACTTATTAGCGAGACGCTTGACTGCCTTAGTCGCGCCGCCATCTTCTCGTCTATCGACTTGAAGGACGCCTACTACCAGATACTGATCCGAAAGAGCGACGAGTAGAAGACTACATTCTGAATGCGGTACGGACACTTCGAGTATACAGTGATGCCGTTCGGCTTGACTAACGCACTAGCGACGTTCCAAGCGTATATTAACCGGGCCCTAGCCGGCCTCGTTGACACCTGCTACGTAGTGTATTTAGACGATATACTAGTCTATTCCGACTCGAAGGAGGAGCATATGCGGCATCTGAGTATAGTGCTCGAACAGCTCCGCAAGTTCGCTCTCTACGCGAACCTAAAGAAGTGCTCATTCCTGACGGATAGGATTGAGTTTCTCGGATACATCGTCTCTACGGAAGGAGTTATCATAGATGACTAAAGGGTGTCCGCAATCGCAGAGTAGCCGCGGCCGACTACCCTCCGAGAAGTGCAGGTGTTCCTAGGATTCACTAACTTCTACTGCAGATTCATACGATCTTACTCGAAGATCGTGGCTCCCCTCACGGCCCTCGCAAAGGGCGCGGTTCGAGGAAAAAAGCCAGGGAAAGTGCCTTGGGAGGAGGCTTAGAGCAAGGCCTTCTCTGAACTCAAAGCAGCTTTTCAAACTACGCCTATACTTCGGCACTTTGACCCCGCTGCGAAGATCCGGATAGAGACTAATGCTTCAAAATTCGCAATAGCCGCAATTATATCGCAGCTCTAGTCGCACGAAGGCAGTGCGCAATGGTACCTGATTGCCTTCTAGTCGCGGAAGATGCAGGGCGCTAAGCTTAACTACGAGACTCACGACTAAGAGCTTTTGGCTATTGTTGACAGCTTCAAGGAGTACCGACACTACCTCGAAGGCGCAGCGCACCCTATTAAGGTGCTTACCGACTATAACAACCTTCGCGGCTTCATGGGCATGAAGCAGCTAAGTAGTCGGCAAGCAAGGTAGGCGACTTTCCTCGCTAGCTTTGACTTCGTTATCTAGCATCGTTCCGGAAAGACGAATCTAGCTGACAGTCCTTCGCGACGACCGGACTACGACACTAGGGAAGAGGGTAACCGACAGCTTCTCCCTACGCTGCAAACGAAGCTTGCAGTTTAGGGCGGCGATCTGTCGTTAGCTCCTCTTGTAGGTCGACTGCGGGTCTAATAGGGCCTCACGGCCTCCGCTAGTGACGAACCCTCCTATCTGGCAGTTGTGGCGACCGTGTCTAGCTCGATCCGTGCGGTAGTTAACTAGCTTACATGCGGTGAGTATGCGATGTCTGAAGAACCCTTTAAAGAAGTCTCGAGACTTATTCAGCGGTTGCAAGAGCGAGAACCGGAGTTGATTAATAAGGGTGTAGCCCTCTAGGACACCGCAGGCGGTCCGAAGTACTAGACCAAGTCAGGCGACTTGTAGTACTTTGACAATAGGCTCTACGTACCCGCTAACTGCGCACTCTGTTCGCAGCTCCTCTGTATTCATCATGACAATAAACTCGCGGGCCATTTTGGCGTAGAGAAGACGAACGTACTTCTCGGACGCAAATACTAGTAGCCTACGCTAGAACAGGATGTCTCTGACTATGTCAAATCCTGCTAGACGTGCCAGATTAGCAAATCTCGGCGCTATCGCCCCTACGGCGATGCTCAGGCGCTCCTACTACCAGGGAGACCATGGCAAGACTTGACCATGGATTTCATTACTGATTTGCTGCTAGCAAAGTGGAAAGGCGATGTGGTTAATGCTGTCCTTGTAGTAGTCGACCGATACTCGAAGATGAATATCTTCATCCTATGTACGAAAAAGTGCACAAGCAGCGAGCTTGCGCGGCTACTTCGCGACGAAGTCATATAGCGCTTTAGTGTCCCCCGAAGTATCCTATCGGATCGAGGTTCTGTCTTTACTAGTGAATACTAGCAAGAATTTGTGTTTAAGGCGCGTGTTAAGCACCGCCTAAGTACAGCATTCCATCTATAGACTAATAGTCAGACTAAACGTATGAACTAGACTCTTAAGCAGTACCTTCGGTGCTACTACGCTAAGAACCAGGATGCCTAGGCTGACGTAATTCCTATGGCGGAATTTGCAGTTAATAACAGCGTGCATGCTGCTATGCGCATGTCGCCATTTCAGATTCTTTATGGCTTTGATCCGGAAATACACCCAGAACCGCCTTAGGACGAGTCTTCTGAGGAGAGGGTGCTAGCCGCCGCGGAATCAGCGCGGCGTATGCGCGAGGTACATTCGGTGCTAATAGAACACTAGAAAAAGGCCTCAGAATCCTAGATTAAACATAATAACGCCCGTGCTAAACCGATGTAGTACGCAGTTAGTACGAAGGTGTTACTGTCGACGAAGAATCTCAAGCTAAAACTTCCGAGCAAGAAGATGACGCCAAGGTTCGTCGGACCCTTCCGGATATGCGACGCGATAGGCTCGCAGGCGTACTGGCTATCGTTGCCATCGTCGTATCGTGTGCACGACGTCTTCCACGTATCTCTACTTAAACCATGGGTACAGCGCGAGGGCGAAAAGCCCGCGGACCCGATGCTAGTAGCAGAAGAGAACGAAGAGTAGGAAGTCGAGGGTATTAAGGACAGTATGCGGCGCAAGGGCGCAACGCACTATCTAGTAAAGTAGAAAGGATACCTACCTGAGTACACATAATAGGTTCTAGCCGAAGACTACAAGAACGCTCTAGAAGCTATTCGTGAATTCGAAGAGCGGAGGAGGCGTGAGCAGGGCTTGAGAAGGTCGATTCGTAGGAAGATAAGGGTTCCGGAGCAGAATTCTTGACACGTGTATGTAGCGCATAACGCGCGAAGCGACAACGAGAAGCAAACGCCCTACTCATACATCATTGATGCCTAAAGGCATACCTAGAATAAACCTAAGAAGAACAAGAGACATGCTCGGATTAGCTTCGTAGCTAATGCTTAGCGACTACTAGTCGGGGGCTTCCTGACTAAACCCGAAGCAGGAGAGTCTTTCTTGTTGCGGTCCGCTAGGGACTGCCTACCCGCACGGGGTCTACTAAACACCCCGAAGCGACCATGAGTAACGGGGGTAGTAACGCCACGAAGAGAGGCTGGCATCTTCTTCTTTAGTAGGTTGCGAGGGAGCTCGTCTTCGGAGCCTATAGTAGCCAGAGAACTAGCGACACCCTCACCGCGCCTAGTCGCGACGACTACCTCATCCTTAGCATCAGAAGGCGAAGAGACTCAAGCGCGCTTGCGGCTGTCGCGCTCGGCCCTCGAGATCATCTTGCGCTTCTTGACACGAGTGTCGACCACATCATCAGACTCGGTGTCTCCCTTAGGCGCAACTAGTGCGGTGACACTACGGCGCGAAGGGATCACGTTAGGACCGAAGGTATCCTGAACGTCGTCATCCTCCTTATCCTCAAAGATCTGGCCTAGAGGCTTGTGCCTTAGCGTCTTGACGGACGCAGTGCGGGTTACAAGCGGGGAAGGCTCGGCTTCCTCGTCGCTGACCTCAATTTCGGCCCTGGCCCTCTTCTTCTTCTTAGACAGTAGCGTCGAGGCGGCGTAGGCGGCGGCGCTACAATGTGTTAGCTGTACGCACGCGACAGGATTCGAGTGAGTAACTTACGGCTTAGTCCTTAGGACCAGCTCAGAGGTAGGCTGCCTCTCGGTACGGCGCTAGGGCGTGGCCTTAGCGGCGGGAGCAGTGAATTGCTTGATGACCTTCTTACGGATTATCCGCGTCTTAAAGTCATCGTCAATAGAGGCAAGGGCCCCGAGTTGCTGACGCTGACGGCTAGTCGGATACTTCTCGACGCTAACGTTAGCCTAGCGGAAAAGTCAGCATTTCATACTTGGAGGGTACCCGCACCGTATGCGTACTATGGCGAAGGTCTCGACCCTAACGGTTAGCACCTTCAAGATCTTCTAGACTAAGTCTGCGATTAGACCTAGACAAACGTTTTCGCCTGTTAGCAGAGAGTCGAAGCGAACGCTGCTATAAGAACAGTTAGTAGTCGCGGTAAAGCACGAGAGGGCGCCGAGCAGGTAGGCGAGTGCCTCGCGGTACTTAGCCTGTAGCCTGTTCATAGTCAGAGTGCCTTCGGCAATCCCCTTGTCGCGCGCACTCTAGA
The DNA here is from genome assembly GCA_021401465.1 of Teratosphaeria epicoccoides. Classification (NCBI taxonomy): domain Eukaryota; kingdom Fungi; phylum Ascomycota; class Dothideomycetes; order Mycosphaerellales; family Teratosphaeriaceae; genus Teratosphaeria; species Teratosphaeria epicoccoides. The sequence goes on from JADDMT010000114.1 coordinate 5,587, forward strand.
AGTCATCGATGTTACGGCAGAGCTAGTTGTACTCGCCGTACACCTCTTCAGGGAGGTCTTGGCATTTTTGATGCTTGCTATTACAGTTGACACAATTACAGTAGACACCGCCCTCATTAAACCCGCTGACGCAGATCTCGGCTACGCTTCGGTCAGTACAAGTCACGCATACCTCGCGGGTAGGGGACGCCTTACTAACACGCGGAGGAGAGATGTGTGCAGCTTGGCTACTAAGGTTGTTAAGGCATCGTTAACACGAGCGACGATCGCGGGCAGAGCGAGTAGCGTCGAACTTAGTCTGCAGCACATAAGCCATTATAGCTAAGACGGGTTAATTGATCTTGATTGATTGATTGAAGAAGAAGGAGCTCTAGTACAGACCCGCAGACATAGCGAGGCGCAAGCTAAGCGAAGTAGGAGCAGAGGTCGATGTTAGTATCTTGGAACAGGAAAGTTTGGGAAGCGACGAGGTTTTTATACCCTCTGACAGCCCCCCTGTTACCTACCGCAACCGTTGAGCTAGTAACTCGAACTACATGCGCAGAGCACCTGCCTCTAGTTAACTTACAAGGGGACCGAATGATGCAATAACGGATAACGCGGCCGTCACGCATGTGCGCCGACTATACTCGTGCTAGCCTACTAGCATGGAAATGTGACGAGGCCCGCGCTAGGAGCGCGCTCCTGCCGTTTCGAGCGGCGCGCGCAGAGCGTCCGCGTACTTTCCTACTACCCCGAGGTTCTGTAACACGTTCTTCACGGTCACGACTAAATAGGGACGGCCAAGCTACTTGGCGAGGCCGGCGCGTATGCTCGCCCTATAATTTCAAGGATTAACCGAAGTACGTACTCGTGGTTTCCTGATATCTCGATCCGCATGTGAAGCGAAGGTGTTACGAAGCCGCCTAATATGTGACGGATTAAAACCCGCCCGAGTTAGCAGCCTCCGCCCCGCACTCGCTACGAAGGTGTTAAGGTGTGCGCATGACACATGTTACGCAGGCTATCTACCTATTTACCCTTGCGCGGTGTAAGCGTGCTACATCCCGTACCCTATATGTTCTGCGTGCGTCACTTAGTAAGGCTAGGGACATCCTCATAGGAGGAGGGGCAGTGATACGGTTAATACTAGGGGACCATTTGAACCGCATGGGTTCTAATGGCCGCCCTTAGCATGCAGTGACCCTGCCACATATAGCAAGGGGGTCCTTCGTACATACGTTAGCTCGTATGTCGTCTGAGTAGGATCAGTTGTCGACGTAGGACGCCCCCACGTCGCTGACCCTACGGTACCCCTACGGGGTTAGGCTCGGACATGCTTTCCCTAATTGAGGAGCGTCGGGGGTTATAAGCACCCTTAGCGCTACCTCTGCGATAAGCAGAAAGCAGCGCTGTCTTGTACCTACTAAAAGGTCGGATTACTCTGTCACACTGCGAGATATTTTCATATCATATAGCACATACATCTATATTAACCTTTAAGCTTAAAGTTTGTAGCATGTATGCCCTCTAGGACTACCGCCTAGTCCTATCGCACCTGCGCAAGAATCTCAAGCTCTATAGAGTTAAGTAGGCCTCATGTCTCGATAATTCAGGAGAATAAGCTAGACATCTTTTGTTTAAACGTTTACTATAGTACGGGTTATTAATAGTTCTTGCGTAAATCAAGTCATTTCTTGTCATTTAGCTGCTAGCGAACGTGTAGATCTACCTGCAATTATATTCATAGCCAGAACTCTAATCGAAATTAACAAGATCAAAAGACCGACAAGTTTAAAGAACTAACAGGATTAGACAAAACGTATTAGTACAGATCCTAGTCCTCCTTTAAGATGTTTCCCTCTATTAATTAGAAATTCATCTATTCCTTACTAATACTGTCGCTGCCCTACCTGCAAGTTCGATATTTACGATTCATCTGAGAGACGTTAGTACTAGTCTATTCTGCCTTAATAGGCTAGCATACCATGTCCGCTACCTTCTTAAATCTACTATGTTAATACTCTTTTATATAATGCATTATCGTAAGCAAATCGTACTTGTGCTATTTGCTAATTAATCTGCACATCTCGCGGTGCTCTAAGATTACGACATCAGACGAAATGCCGTTAGCCTTAAGGTGATTTAGGGACTACCTCTTGCCATGTATGTGAATAAGAAGGAAGCAGTTTCGTCTTAGCTCTATTACGTTGTAAATCGCACAAAGCTCGGTAGCAGAATAGGTGTCGTCTACACTACTAAAGTATGTTAGTAAGACTTCACCATAGATCTGCGAGGAAACAGTCCTACTAGATAGGATAGCTATAGACATATATAGGCTCGTCCTGTAGTCGAACGACTAGAAGACTAGATGTAGTAGTAGTAGCAGCTGTAGTGTTAATTCTCTTAAGAGCTAAGGGAGGTACTATTCTGCCTAGCGGAAGACTATTCATTAAAGGCAAGTATGGAATCGGGGCGTTACGCACATGTGTCGGAGTTTCGGACGTAGTCTCGATGCTAGAAGAAACACTAGGTAAAGTAGGCGCGATGGCATCCATTTCTGTGTCAGTAATAGAATGCATGTCTATTTCGACCTTAGAGGTTCTTAGGGACGAGTTAAATTAGGAGCTATGCGAGGCCATAGTAGAGGATGATTTTTCGTTATCTTTAGGGTTAATGAGTACGAATGGCTCTTCTTTGCTGCAGTAGATAAGCGAGGGTAGAGACGACATAAGTGCCGCGAAAGAAGCCGCTACAGATAGTACGTTAAGTCCTTGCCTCTCGGGCCTTAGCAGCAAGGAGGGGGTCCTAGTTTCCGAATATATCGCATTACTAACGGCAGCTTACGCAGAGCAGAGAGTAGCGTTAATAGGCGGCGTCTAGCTAGTCCTCGCCGCATGTATACTTAACAAGTTCCTCTGTAATCTCTGCTATGCCGCAATCATAGCTAGTAGACCTTAATCGAGCATCAGGAAGGACAGCTTCTAAAAGCGTAATCGCACCCTAAAGAAGAAGGCACACGAGGTTACTATCTATTATAAGGCGCAGGTCTACGTTGCCGTATTGTTTGATAGAAGGTTCTACATCTACAGCTCTTACGAGTATTGTAGCTAGCTACTGTCGCAAGAACAGATTATAAGTAGCGGGCTAAGTTCTGCTAGAGACGTCGCTAACGAAGCCTAGGAGCAGAGCTATCCCCTGCCGCAAATGTTAACTGCCGCTAATTTTAGGATCGTGCAAGGTAGCTAGAAGAAGGATAGCGACATGTGCGAAGGTTAAGGACTATCTGCACAGGATGAAGTGCTATTACTAACTGAGCAGCACGTGCCGAAGAAATGATGCAGGGAGGTCTGTTGTTAGATAGCAAGCGTGCTTTAAAGTTTGCGCGTAGTAGTACTTAACTATGTACTATACCTAAAGTAGCAGTTATTAGCTAGTTAATTCTCCGATCTCTCCCTATTTATACGACTATGCCCTAGATGCGCATACTTATCATTCGATTAAGTGACGTGACGAGTTACTACGTCTATTATGCATCGTCTTAGGGACCCCTCTATAATTAGCAAGGCGTAGACGTTAGGCGACTCGCTCGTGTGTCCTCGAGAGCGCGAGCGCCTAGCTTAGCGTAAAGGATTATGCATTAAGCCTATATCTGTTCTTAGAAGCTAGCGCCTATCTCGAGCTTACACTATTCTCGCCTTGAACTATAATGTTAGGTCCTGTAGAGCAAGGTCGAGAGCCTAAGACGTCTTCTTAGCACGCTACGACTCCGGAGCCGGCTCTAGAGCCAGATTTAGAAGATTCAGGTCTGCGTAGTAGTATAGCTATCATACCCGTAGCGTACAGAGACTCTGCTAGACTACGCTCTAGCTTAGCGAGTGCTTTCAAAAGGCCTGCTACTACTAAATCTTCCCTGCTCTTAAAAAGTAAGTTCGGTAGCTAATCGAGTAGTCCTTAACACTAAATCACTATCAGGACGCATTACATTAGCTTCTTTGCTAGACGTTTAGAAGAGACCTAAGCTCTAAGTTAATCTAAGTTGCAGACCTCTAACGCCCTTTCTACCTCTACAGGGTAAGCCTTTGATACGGTTGATACTAGGGGACCATTTAAACCGCATGGGTTCTAATGGCCGCCCTTGGCATGTAGTGACCCTGCTACATATGGCAAGGGGGTCCTTCGTACATACGTTGGCTCGTATGTCGTCCGAGTAGGATTAGTTGTCGACGTAGGACGCCCCTACGTCGCTGACCCTACGGTACCCCTACGGGGTTAGGCTCAGACATGCTTTCCCTAATTAAGGAGCGTCAGGGGTTATAAGCACCCTTAGCGCCACCTCTGCGATAAGCAGAAAGCAGCGCTGTCTTGTACCTACTAAAAGGTCGGATTACTCTGTCACACTGCGAGATATTTTCATATCATATAGCATATACATCTATATCAGTTCTGCTTTCTCCCCCCTGCTTTGCAGTCTAGCAGAGAATACTACGATATGTCTAGAGTACTACGAACTCGCAACTAACGCGTAGCGAGCGCTATCCTAAGCGCCTACAATAGCGAAGCTAGCCCGAGTAACTAGCCCGCAGAAGTACCTGCTGCGAGCGACACTGTATCGAGCGACGGTTCCGCTAGAGGACAATTACGCGGCAGACTAGGCAATAGACCCCCTGTATAGGGACCGCAGCTAACCCCGACTATCGACCTGGCCCTTGTGGCCATGATTGTCGATTAGGTCGCGAACCGCCTTGCGAACTAGAGCTAGAGCCGCACCGCTCCTAGCAGCGACAATAGCGAGGACGACGAAGACGTCGCCATAAGCGGTACTAACGAACTAGCGGACGAAGAAATCTAGCGAGATTTCACGCTAGGGACCCGCGAAGACAACTTACTAGGAGGCGCAGACCCTCTGCGTGTGCCCGCGAACTTAGTGCCTAAATTCGGGGCCATAGTAGGCTAACTAGGAGGCAGTCGTAACGCACGCAACCCGAAGCCGTTCAAGGGAGACACCTTGAAGGAGGCTCGAACTTTCTTGCAGGCATGTGAGGCAGTTTTCGTGCTTAACCTACGCGGATATTCTACAGAGGGCAAACGAGTCGCCTTTAGTGTGATGTAGCTTGAAGAGGATAAGGAACCTCGCAACAATTAGCATGAGCGGTATAACCTTATGCGGGTCTATAACAGAACGTATACGTAGGCGGACTTTCGCTAGTTCTGTGTTGACTAGGTCGAGGATCCAGGGAATCGCGCCCTTACCGTGTCCGTTAAGTACAAGAAGGCCAAGCAGGGGAAGGGACAAACAACCTCTAGCTTCGCAACCTATCTCGCTACGCTCGAGGGACAGATGCTACCTTATACCGAGACGTAACGCGTGCGGCACTTGCTTGTCAAACTTAATGACAATCTTCAGAACATAATCATGACTTTTCATGAACTTCTGACGACTCGGCAAGACCTCGTGTCCCTTGCGACACGTATGGAAATCACCTTGAAGCGAAATGGAAAATCGGGCGGTAAGGACAATAAGCGTCTAAGCCCCGAGGACCCCCTGAAGGGCCGCTATCACAAGCGCCCTAGGGGCCACGTCTAACGCGGTAGTTCATTCCGGAGGAGCAAGCCCTCCGAGCCAAAAGACAGTAGCGAGAAGCCTCCGAGTAGCTGCCACATCTGTGGAGCGAGGGACTACTAGGCGGCTCGCTGTCCTAAACGAAGTGATAGGAAGAAGGTAAGCAAGGTGTCCGAAACCTCCCTAGAGGGGAGGCGAAAGAAGGACAAGCCCGAGACAACCGAATGGCTACCGCGGGTATCCAAGCTGTCTGTCACCGATAGTGTAGACTCGTGGCCTGCGCGGCGCCTATCCGGCGCGGTCCGAGTTAATGGCTCGCTCGAGCTAGTAGACTGTATGTTAGATGACCTTGCGGAGGTTAACGTGATACCCTAGAGGGTAATCGTACGGCTTGGTTTGAAGCCGATCCCAGGAGCCCTGCTGCCTACTATGAAGTCTTTTCGGGGCGAAGGCGCAGCGGCTCGAGGCGCGTATAACGTGCGCCTCTAACTCGCGGACTCCTTAGGAGAAGTGCGCGAGACTAACGAAGTCTTCTACGCCAAAGACGTTCCTAATAAGGAGCTCCTGCTCGGCCGCCCTTAGCGCTACAAGCAGGGAGTCGTTGTTAATAGAGCTACTGACAACTAGTTCTACGGCTCTATAGGCGAAGTTCCTGCGGTGCAGATGCGTGACGCACATAGCTTCTACAAGGACATGAAGAAGGTCTAATGCGTGTATGCGGTCCGCATACGGAACGTCAAGGAAGACGTTACCCTTCCGCCTGAGTTAGAGGAATACGCCGATATTTTCGACGCAGAGGCTGCGGCCTATGCCCGGGCCCTAGACGCGGAACATGCGATTAACCTTAAGGAGGGTTACAATCCTCCGTATCGACCTCTGTACCCTATGTCGGAATCGCAGCTCGAAACACTTCGAGACTACCTCTACAAGGCGCAAAGGAACGCGTGGATCCGACGAAGCGACAGCGAGGCTAGAGCGTTAGTTATGTTCGTCCTGAAGAAGGATAACACGCTCCGCCTATGCGTTAACTATAGGGGCCTTAACATGGTAACCTAGAAGAACCGCTGCCCCCTACTACTTATTAGCGAGACGCTTGACCGCCTTAGTCGCGCCGCCATCTTCTCGTCTATTGACTTGAAGGACGCCTACTACCGGATACCGATCCGAAAGGGCGACGAGTAGAAGACCGTATTCCGAACGTAGTATAGACACTTCGAGTATACAGTGATGCTATTCGGCTTAACTAACGCACTAGCGACGTTCTAAGCGTATATTAACTAGGCCCTAGCCGGCCTCGTTGACACCTGCTACGTAGTGTATTTAGACGATATACTAGTCTATTCCGACTCGAAGGAGGAGCATATTCGGCATCTAAGTATAGCGCTCAAACGGCTCCGCAAGTTCGCTCTCTACGCGAACCTAAAGAAGTGCTCATTCCTGACGGATAGGATTAAGTTTCTCGGATACATCGTCTCCACGGAAGGAGTCATCATAGATGACCGAAGGGTGTCTGTAATCGCGGAGTAGCCGCGGCCGACTACCCTCCGAGAAGTGCAGGTGTTCCTAGGATTTACTAACTTCTACCGCAGATTCATACGATCTTACTCGAAGATCGTGGCTCCTCTCACGGCCCTCGCAAAGGGCGCGGTTCGAGGAAAAAAGCCAGGGAAAGTGCCTTAGGAGGAGGCTTAGAGCAAGGCCTTCTCTGAACTTAAAGCAGCTTTTCAAACTACGCCTATACTTTAGCACTTTGACCCTGCTACGAAGATCCGGATAGAGACTAATGCTTCAAAATTCGCAATAGCCGCAATTATATCGCAGCTCTAGTCGCACGAAGGCAGTGCGCGATAGTACCTAATTGCCTTCTAGTCGCGGAAGATGCAGGGCGCTAAGCTTAACTACGAGACTCACGACCAAGAGCTTTTAGCTATTGTTGACGGCTTCAAGGAGTACCGACACTACCTCGAAGGCGCAGCGTACCCTATTAAGGTGCTCACCGACTATAACAACCTTCGCGGCTTCATGGGCGTGAAGCAGCTAAGTAGTCAGCAAGCAAGGTAGGCGACTTTCCTCGCTAGCTTTGACTTCGTTATCTAGCATCGTTCCGGAAAGACGAATCTAGCTAACGGTCCTTCGCGACGACCGGACTACGACACTAGGGAAGAGGGTAACTAACAGCTTCTCCCTACGCTGCAAACGAAGCTTGTAGTTTAGGGCGGCGATCTGTCGTTAGCTCCTCTTGTAGGTCGACTACGGGTCTAATAGGGCCTCACGGCCTCCGCTAGTGACGAACCCTCCTATCCGGCAGTTATGGTAACTATGTCTAGCTCGATCCGTGCGGTAGTTAACCGGCTTACATGTAGTAAGCATGCGATGTCTAAGGAACCCTTTAAAGAAGTCTCGAGACTTATTCAGCGGTTACAAGAGCGAGAACCGGAGTTGATTAATAAGGGTGTAGCCCTCTAGGACACTACAGGCGGTCCGAAGTACTAGACTAAGTCAGGCGACTTGTAGTACTTTGACAATAGGCTCTACGTACCCGCTAACTACGTACTCTGTTCGCAGCTCCTCTATATTCATCATGACAATAAACTCGCGGGCCATTTTGGCGTAGAGAAGACGAACGCACTTCTCGGACGAAAATACTAGTAGCCTACGCTAGAACAGGATGTCTCTGACTATGTCAAATCCTGCTAGACGTGCTAGATTAGCAAATCTCGGCGCTATCGCCCCTACGGCGATACTCAGGCGCTCCTACTACTAGAGAGACTATGGCAAGACTTGACTATAGATTTCATTACCGATTTGCTACTAGCAAAGTAGAAAGGCGATGTAGTTGATGCTGTCCTTGTAGTAGTCGACTAATACTCGAAGATGAATGTCTTCATCCTATGTACGAAAAAGTGCACAAGCGGCGAGCTTGCGCGGCTACTTTGCGACGAAGTTATACAGCGCTTTAGTGTCCCCCGAAGTATCCTATTAGATCGAGGTTCTGTCTTTACTAGTAAATACTAGCAAGAATTTGTGTTTGAAGCACATGTCAAGTACCGCCTAAGTACAGCATTCCATCCATAGACTAATAGTCAGACTAAACGTATGAACTAGACTCTTGAGTAGTACCTTCGGTGCTACTACGCTAAGAACCAGGATGCCTAGGCCGACGCAATTCCTATGGCGGAATTTGCAGTCAATAACAGCGTGCATGCTACTATGCGCATGTCGCCATTTCAGATTCTTTATGGCTTTAATCCGGAAATACACCTAGAACCGCCTTAGGACGAGTCTTCTGAGGAGAGGGTGCCGGCCGCCGCGGAATCAGCGCGGCGTATGCGCGAGGTACATTCGGTGCTAATAGAACACTAGAAAAAGGCCTCAGAATCCCAGATTAAACATAATAACACCCGTGCTAAACCGATGCAGTACGCAGTTAGTACGAAGGTATTACTGTCGACGAAGAATCTCAAGCTGAAACTTCCGAGCAAGAAGATGACGCCAAGGTTCGTCGGACCCTTCCGGATACGCGACGCGATAGGCTCGCAGGCGTACTAGCTATTGTTACCATCGTCGTATCGTGTGCACGACGTCTTCTACGTATCTCTACTCAAACCATAGGTACAGCGCGAGGGCGAAGAGCCCGCGGACCCGATGCTAGTAGCAGAAGAGAACGAAGAGTAGGAAGTCGAGGGTATTAAGGACAGTATGTAGCGTAAGGGCGCAACGCACTATCTAGTGAAGTAGAAAGGATACCTACCTAAGTACACATAATAGGTTCTAGTCGAAGACTACAAGAACGCTCCGGAAGCTATTCGTGAATTCGAAGAGCGGAGGAGGCGTAAGCAGGGCTTAAGAAGGTCGATTCGTGGGAAGATGAGGGTTCTAGAGCAGAATTCTTGACATGTGTATGTAGCGCATAACGCGCGAAGTAACAACGAGAAGCAAACGCCCTACTCATACATCATTGATGCCTAAAGGCACACCTAGAATAAACCTAAGAAGAACAAGAGACATGCTCGGATTAGCTTCGTAGCTAATGCTTAGCGACTACTAGTTAGGGGCTTCCTGACTGAACCCGAAGCAGGAGAGTCTTTCTTGTTGCGGTCCGCTAGGGACTGCCTACCCGCATGGGGTCTACTAAACACCCCGAAGCGACCATGAGTAACGGGGGTAGCAACGCCACGAAGAGAGGCCGGCATCTTCTTCTTTAGTAGGTTGCGAGGGAGCTTGTCTTCAGAGCCTATAGTAGCCAGAGAACTAGCGACACCCTTACCGCGCCTAGTCGCGACGACTACCTTATCCTTAGCATTAGAAGGCGAAGAGACTCGAGCGCGCTTGCGGCTGTCGCGCTCGGCCCTCGAGATCATCTTGCGCTTCTTGACACGAGTGTCGACTACATTATCGGACTTAGTGTCTCCCTTAGGCGCAACTAGTGCGGTGACACTATGGCGCGAAGGGATCACGTTAGGACCGAAGGTATCCTGAACGTCGTCATCCTCCTTATCCTCAAAGATCTGGCCTAGAGGCTTGTGCCTTAGCGTCTTGACAGACGCAGTGCAGGTCGCAAGTAAGGAAGGCTCAGCTTCCTCGTCGCTAACCTTAATTTCGGCCCTGGCCCTCTTCTTCTTCTTAGACAGTAGCGTCGAGGCGGCGTAGGCGGCGGCGCTACAATGTGTTAGCTGTACGCACGCGACAGGATTCGAGTGAGTAACTTACGGCTTAGTCCTCAGGACTAGCTTAGAGGCAGGCTGCCTCTCGGTACGGCGCTAGGGCGTAGCCTTAGCGGCGGGAGCGGTGAATTGCTTGATGACCTTCTTGCGGATCATCCGCGTCTTAAAGTCATCGTTAATAGAGGCAAGGGCCCCGAGTTGCTGACGCTAACGGCTAGTCGGATATTTCTCGACGCTAACGTTAGCCTAGCGGAGAGAGTCAGCATTCATACTTAGAGGGCACCTGCACTATATGCGTACTATGGCGAAGGTCTCGACCCTAACAGTTAGTACCTTCAAGATCTTCTAGACTAAGTCTACGATCAGACCTAGACAAACGTTTTCGCCTGTTAGCAGAGAGTCGAAGCGAACGCCGCTATGAGAACGGTTAGCAGTCGCGGTGAAGCACGAGAGGGCGCCAAGCAGGTAGGCGAGTACCTCGCGGTACTTAGCCTGTAGCCTGTTCATAGTTAGAGTGCCTTCGGTAATCCCCTCGTCGCGCGTACTCTAGAAGTCATCGATGTTACGGCAGAGCTAGTTGTACTCGCTATACACCTCTTTAGGGAGGTCTTGGCATTTTTGATGCTTGCCATTATAGTTAACACAATTGCAGTAGACACTACCCTCATCAAATCCGCTGACGCAAATCTCGGCTACGCTTCGGTTAGTACAAGTCACGCATACCTCGCGGGTAGGGGACGCCTTACTAACACGCGGAGGAGAGATATGTGTAGCTTAGCTACTAAGGTTGTCGAGGCATCGTCGACACGAGCGACGATCGCGGGTAGAGCGAGTAGCGTCGAACTTAGTCTGCAGCATATAAGCCATTATAGCTAAGACAGGTTAATTGATCTTGATTGATTGATTAAAGAAGAAGGAGCTCTAGTACGGACCTGTAGACATAGCGAGGCGCAAGCTAAGCGAAGTAGGAGCGGAGGTCGATGTTAGTGTCTTAGAACAGGAAAGTTTAGGAAGCGACGAGGTTTTTATACTCTCTGACAGCCTCCCTGTTGCCTACCGCAACTGTTAAGCTAATAACTCGAACTACATGCGCAGAGTACCTGCCTTTAGTTAACTTACAAGGGGACCGAATAATGCAATAATGGATAATGCGGCTGTCACGCATGTGCGCTGACTACACTTGTGCTAGCCTACTAGCATGGAAATGTGGCGAGGCCCGCGCTAGGAGCGCGCTCCTGCTGTTTCGAGCGGCGCGCGTAGAGCGTCCGCGCACTTTCCTACTACCCTAAGGTTCTGCGACACGTTCTTTATAGTCACGACTAAATAGGGACGGCTAAGCTACTTAGCAAGGCCGGCGCGCATGCTTGCCCTATAATTTCAAGGATTAACTAAAGTACGTACTCGTAGTTTCCTGATATCTCGATCCGCATGTAAAGCGAAGGTGTTACGAAGCCGCCTAACATGTAACAGATTAAAACCCGCCCGAGTTAGCAGCCTCTGCCCCGTACTCGCTACGAAGGTGTTAAGGTATGCGCATGACACATGTTACGTAGGCTATCTACCTATTCACCCTTGCGCAGTGTAAGCGTGCTACATCCCGTACCCTATATGTTCCGCGTGCGTCACTTAGTAAGGCTAGGGACATCCTCATAGGAGGAGGGGCAGTGATACGGTTGATACTAGGGGACTATTTGAACCGCATGGGTTCTAATAGCCGCCCTTGGCATGTAGTGACCCTGCTACATATGGCAAGGGGGTCCTTCGTACATACGTTAGCTTGTATGTCGTCCGAGTAGGATTAGTTGTCGACGTAGGACGCCCCCACGTCGCTGACCCTACGGTACCCCTACGGGGTTAGGCTCGGACATGCTTTCCCTAATTGAGGAGCGTCGGGGGTTATAAGCACCCTTAGCGCCACCTCTGCAATAAGCAGAAAGCAGCGCTGTCTTGTACCTACTAAAAGGTCGGATTACTCTGTCACACTACGAGATATTTTCATATCATATAGCATATACATCTATATTAGCCTTAGAACCCTTCTTTAGGGCCTAGCGGCGGATTAGACAGTTAGGGTAGCGTGTTATATGCTAGCATAGAATCGTCGTTAGTATAGACAAGCGGCTCTGTATACAGCATTCTAACTAGTAAGGAATTATATGCAGCCTACGTATTAGCTCGCTCGTAACAACAGAGCTTCATTGCTAATGCGCTTAACTATTACTCGAGTCTACATAATGAGCTCGTCAATGCGGTTTTAAAAGACGAAGCCAAGAAACTAAAGCATGCTATGTAGTCTCTAGAAACTACTATCTTAGCCTACAAACAGATGTAGTAGTCTCGAGTAATAGTCACTACAAGACAGGAAGTCATAGGCTATATGATAGCAACCCTAGAGGAATGGACTTAGTAGTAGTTGAAAACGTAGTCAGCCTATAGGCTAGACGCATAAAAGCGCGGAATAGCCGCTAGGCTTCGTGCACTAAGTATATAGATAGCGTAACTTCTCTCTATACACACTATGATCTGCTTTTAATCGTTCTAAAATGCCTATAAAGCGTCTAGCAAAGAATAATCTCTAAGCTGCAGCCAAGTACTCCTACGCAGCGAGGACAGGTAGGAGTAGAATCATGATCGCGGCCAGGAATAGCATCTCGAGCTAGCGGACTAAGCAGATTGCGAGAGTTAGACAGTTTCTCGGAGTAAATGCAAAATACCGCAAGGTCGACAATTAAGAACTCGGAGCGCTACTCTTAGCAAGTTCATCTACGTAAGTCTCTAAAACCGAACACAAGCGATAAGCTTACTAGTAGTTAGGATAAATTGTCATAGCTAAGCTTCAGTTAGAGCGTCGAATTATTCTTCTACAAGCTAGAAGTGTCGAGGCCTTAGCGAAAAGGTAAATTACTAAGAATCGATCTAACTTGATCATTTGTTCTATCTGACAATAGACAGACATTCTGCTTGAATCTACGTCGTCGTTTGTATCAAATAACGATTAAAGTAAATTAAGAGGACTACTTTTACGTAGAGACTGTCGATGTACTACTATTTCTTCTGCAATCTATCCTCGCTAATCACACTTAGTTCCTCGACTATGACATGAGAGAGCTATTAGTTGTCTCCTTAACTAGGTAGCTATCTGTAGATTACCGAGCAAAGAATTCTTGAATCAAAACTAGAGTCTTTAAAGGCGAGAACATCGACTGCGGATTACTGTGCTTCTTAGGCGTAGACAGAACCCCATTTAGCTTCTTAGCCTCCTGAATTTTCTTATTAGCCGAAGGTGCATGCAGAGATTCATTAGCGACTAACCTTGCCATCTAAGGCTCTGTAGGAATACTAGCGCTAGTCTCGAACGATATAGATCTAGACATTAGCATCGAATTTCGTACTTGTCCTTAGCGCTAAACTAAAGAGGCTTGTTCTTACCTTTCGAAACTATTCTTTGACTTTGCGGTCAAACAGCATGATTAATGCAGGTTAAGAGATACTAGATCCATGATATTATACTATCCTCTACATATGTAGCTTATTACCCACTAAGCTTTGGCGCCAGGTTAAGCGCCTGCTCAAAATAGTCATAAAGACCCCCCTCTAGATGCCTGCTAGCGTAACGATCATACAAATGTGTGTAAAGACTTTGAGTCACATTCTCTGTACAATCATGGAACCTAACACAATCTATACGACAGCTCTCTTAGCATCGCTCGGCCTAATCCTCTGTTTTTGCAATAGTTGACTCCTTCTTCGTTAGACATATCGATTAATAGGCCGACGAATTCTCTAATATCTAGTATATCCGAGAATCCTTCCTTACTGCTACTGCGTTACTATCAACCTAACTCGCTTAGAGGTTGTCCTTTTCATCGTCTACTAGGTAGCTACAGGAGTCTTTAACAGCTACAAAGTTTGTAGTCTGACCTAAGTAGGCCTTCGAGCTAGACAGATCTCTTTGGCTCATCTAGTGCCCTTGATCACATTTCGACAGCTTAGTCTAGTTGCAGACTTGTTTGGCATCTCTCTTACATCGTTCTAGACAGTGCATTACCTTCTTAGTACTATGGCCGCTATATAGGGAATAATCTATAGTATTATATCGCTACAGAGCGTCCGTATATTAGCTACGGACTTAGTGCTTAGCCTAATAGTACGTTGCTACATTTAACCTCGAAACAGTTAGTAGCTAACAATAAGACATGTAGTGCCTTATTGCTTTAACCTTGCTAGGCGTGATCCTACTCGTGCGGCAATACGCATACGAATTCTTCCTACATACTTATCTAGCCCTAGCAATTATCCTCGTAATCGCCCTGTAGGAGCACTTGAGGCTAAAACATCGATTTAGTAGAATCATTTAGACCGTTACTTCCTCGACGTTCGTCTTTACCTCTACTTTTTAGTGTTTGCAACAAATGTATCGGAACATATCCTAGACACGTACTAGTCTGCAGTTTAGTCGAGTCGCTTAGACACAAAGACACGGATCCACACTAATCATCGAGGTGAAACTAGGAAGGGCGTAGGACATCGTTCTAGGCTAGCACATCTACTTGACGCTACTTACCTTGCGTTTTGCTTCGATGTTCTAACAGCATCTATTCATAGTGACCTAGTAGCGAACCCTCCTAGGCGAGCTAAAAGCCCGATCCATTTTTGTTGTTGTCTAAGAGTAACGGGGATAGACGAAGCAGATAATGGCCTTAGATCCCTCGATCTCAGGTTGTTCTGCCTAGCTTTAAGGACTATACGGCACATCTTACAATTTGCACGAATACGGAACCGTCCTGATGTTCGCGTCTAGTGACAGTATTTTCGCCTAATTGCCGTTCATTAAAGCCCTGACAGATTACGCCAAGTGTGCTACAATTAAGACACGCCGTATTAAGCTAGTCTAGTAGACCGAGGAGTATCACAATTAACTGCAGGAGTAGATGCAAAGCATACTAGACAATGAAGAAGTTAGCTATAAGGTAGTATCGTTCTCTGACTCTTTAGCATAGCGCTAACAGACGTAGCTGCTCGATATCTCTATCTACATATCTTCGTAGGCTAAGTAGCAAGACGTTACAGATGCTAAAATCAAGAAGATCGGTTAGCGACTAAAGGTCATTCATGATGTGCCAGACATCGAGAGTTACATGTAGCTAGAGATGAAGGACCCTCGTCAGCATGTAGCGGTCTCTAGTAAGTTAGTCTAGTAATGACTCCGAAAATCACGCTAACTAATTAGTCTCCGGATACTCGTGGCTCTAAGAGGAGGTTAGGGGCTAAGTGCTCGCTACCTGTCAATTAAATGTGTAGCTGTTCGAACTTGATTTTTAACTACAGACCGCATATTAGTATCAAGGCGGCACTACTGCTTGACAGGATGAATGTGTGCGATAGATACATGGGAGGTGTAGGCCTTATCTAGTAGTAGGATATAGATTGTCAAATACAGTCCTTTCTTAAGACGTGAATGCCCTACTAGATCAGTCATCCTCAAGTTAGATAGCATTGCATGCGGGTAGTCGAAGCGTAGATTCTGCATACTACGATAATTCGCCAGATCCGCTAATTATGAAGTAGTATAACAAGTAAGATTGTTTACATAAGATTAATTCCGTTTATAATGCTTAATGTTCTCCGACTCCTCTTCTGCTTTAGTCTAGCGATGATGATACTTAAAGTCTTCCTCTTTCTAACAAGTAGCGGTGCGATGCGCGGGAGTAGTCTACAAATGTAATCCCGTAGCTATATAGGCCTTTCGACGCGATAGAAGTTCTGCTGTTCTATGAACTATGACATAGACTAAGGGAAGCCGCTTATGCGATGCTAACTCTTATGGCCGATGTTTAAAGCGATGTTAATCTTCTCGTTCAGATGACGTATGTTAAAAGCTACTCGTTTGCTAAATCTCTGGCACTAAGGGCAAACGTCGCGCTAACCACAGATGCTACCGAGGAACTCCTTGTCCTTAGAAAGCTCCACGATCTTATTGCCGCTATCGTGTAGGAAGTCGAAGATCTAGGCGACGCGGCCGCGGAGGCGCACGGTACTACTGCAGCGGTATAGGCTACGACTATCGAATTACAGCTCTACGTCAAGCTTAAAGAAAAAAGATGAAGCTAGAAGCGTAATCTTGACACCCCTTATCTTCGCATCATTCTTGTATGTCTGCACGTAGGATTGAAGCTCATCGATAGCTTTAACATTGTCGAGTCTCGGTTCCATGCTAGTCAGAGGTAGATTAAGTCAGAAGTAGCCGCTCTTAGCATCATTCGTGAGGTGATTGCTTAGGTCTCGCTATATTAACTCTCTGTCTAGGCTAGACATGAAGGAGCGGCAAAGCCGTAGTATGAATCTATCCTTGAAGCCGTCACGCATCGACGGCGCCTACGGTATTAAGGAATCCTAAGTCGTCCTAGTGCTAAGAGATAGTCGGTCACGGTTAATGCCGACTAGATCTCGCGCGATTCCTACAAGCTGATATTAATGGGATTGTTATAGCGTAGACCTCTATCTTAAAATGTGCCTATGTTAGACATCCTCGCTAGTCGGAAGAATCTAGGGCGCTAGTTAGGGATCGCTAACAGAGCGTAGATCTTATATACTTACACTAGCGCTACAGACGTAGCCTGACCTCTACTACACTTGTTAGTCTTGTAATCCTAGAAGCCCTTAATAGAACTTACACTTCCTAAAGTAATGGCTTGTAAGTCGTGTTAGTAGGGCGGAAATGCCTGTAACCTGTTAACACTTAGTAGTATTCTATTACGTCAGGAGCTGATTTCATACCGCATTATTAACTACGAGCACTACGTCCATTATAGTTAGTGAAGATAAAAGGCGATGCGTCAGAGATGTTAGTAGCTATTACTACGACTTTGTGCCGCAAAATTCCATGTAGAGGGGAGTTAAACACCCTAGTAAAGCGACTAAAGCTGTCTTAGAGTACTAGTTTAAGAGCCTCCGCTTTGTAACAGCTATCGTTAAGTAAACATCGAACGTAGTACTAGAGCCGTAGTAGTAAGGGCAAAGCCTTTGTTTCCGGGCCTTTAAACGACTAGTAAGCAAGCCGCTAGAAAGTGTCTACGTATTCTGTTAGATCCTACTCCTTAGAGAACAGGCCGAGGATGATCAAGCTACCTTTCATAGTTAGCTTAGATCATAATGTTAAGTAGCTTAGACTTACTAGCACTAGTACCGCATGCTAAATCGAAGAAGTCTTGAAGGTAACAGTCTTGACTAAATGATGCCTTAAGAAGCTCGAGAAATCCGAGTAGTACGATTCCGCGTATACTGCCGCTATTAACACTTAATATCCTTATGCCTGTAGTCGGAGGTTTTAAACAGACCCTCAAATCTGACGGTTTTTAGCACAAGTAGCACTTTCGTACCTTGAAATAGTATTCCTAGTCGGTTTGTAGCTCGCTAGTACGGCTAGCGCAGACATCGTAAATAGCGTGTCTGCAGTCTAGCACGTGTTTAGGGGAGCGGGCAAGACAACAGAAACAGGTCTAGTTCAAGTAAAATCTAGACTAGTAGATCTGTGCTAAGGTAGCGGCCATATTCTTTATGTGTGTCTTACTAGTAGTCTGCTACTTGTATTCCATAATGTTAAAGAACTTCTCTAGATAGCCGTAGACTACCTGAGACATGTAATCCGCGTAGACTGTTGCATCTTTGAGGTCGCCTACATAGGACTCCTTAATTACCCGCCTAAAGTCTAAAGTATACGTCTCGAAAACCTAACCCCTAAGTAGTACGAAGTACGAAGAGTAGACCGAGTAGAGCTAAGTTAGCTAAGTAGGTGCTAGTAGTATACTAGCAGTATCTTACTAGCTCGGCCTACTTAGCCCTACTCCTAGCCACTCGATTCACGGGCTCGTTAGCCTTCCTACTCATGCCTACTCGTAGGCGTGCTTATTTAACGGCTTTCTACTCGATCGCTACTTACCTACACTCGTACGCTCCTCTGACGTGTATGTCTACTTAGCCCTACTCCTAGCCGTGCAATCCGGCGACAGGCATCACTACCGAGTGTTAGCGATATGCAGTAGTTAGAATGAAACTTGTCTTCAGACTGCCCCCTTACACAGCTCATTCACCGTGACCGTACTAGCTACTACGCCGCCGTCTCTGCGCTGTAGGCAGTCTCTAAAGCCTTCTACAGTCGACGGCTGTAGCTTGTGAGTCGTCTACATCCTCCTATGCCTTTCCTTATACGCTTAGAGGCGCATCTAGTCCGCAACCTATTCGACGATCTTGTCTTCGACCTCTACGCTCTCTAACATTCCCTCATACTTCTTGATTGCTAGAAACCGAAGTCAAGGCAGCCGAGTAGCTACAACAGTCATGTAGAGTACGAACTGCTTAGAGTACACGAAACTGCAGAGGTCCGCATTAATGTCATCTGAATTCCGGTAAATACATACACACCTGCCCGCCATGTTAGTAGCAGCTAAGCAGCTACTACGACCAAAATATGCTACTGTCGAATCACATCTACCTGCTATTGCCGTATCAAATCAGCAGGGACTGCAGCTCTTACTAGCATGCTAGTCTCACAGGAGCTAAGAAACAAGTAAACCATAAGTAACACTATCTCCGCCAGCTCGCTAGACTTCAGGAAACACGGCTAGACCCCCGTTCAGAACACTACTGTGTCTCTACGCCCGCCTGCTCGCTAGCCGACCATGGCCTCAGAAACGTGTGTCGAGATGCACATATGCACTTGTTAGCGCATCTCGTTCCTCTGCACGTAGTACTAGACGATGAACGGCTTGTTCATTGTGCCATTCAAAGTGGCCAAGTTGTTGTGGGCTCCTACGACGACGTCGCCGAACTCGCCCTGCAGACGCTGTCTAAACTGTAGAGAGAACTCGTCGTATAATGGCTCTATGTCGTATGTATTCCACAGGCCTTAGTAGAATGCCTAGGTGTACTAGTCTTCTGTCTTGTACTCGACATTGACCTTCTTTTGGCCTGACTAGTTAGCGTCTTCCGTCTTCATCACAATGAAGACAACCTTCCCATTCCTTTTGCTCCTAAACACACGGACCCCCCTACAACTTATCTAAGGGGCGTTAGGGGTCCCATTGTAACTGACGACGATTAGCCCGCCGAAGAAAAGCTCATGTGCACCTAGTAGTCTAGTAAGTAGCACTCCGAACACCTTGTTCGTAATTAGGGGCAGTACACTGTCAGCCTGCTCCCTCGTCGCGCGACTCGCCATGTCCTCCCCTTCAAAGATCTTCTTAAACGGCAGGATTTTGACGCGTCTAGTAAACATGAAGTTAGTGACTAGTCGTCATATCTCAGGGTTGACTGCATACTCATTCCTATTCTAGGTTAGCCGCCTAGCGCAGCTGTCCTTGTAGTTGTCGTGCTAGTCGATTATCTGGCAATTCTTGCTGCAGTAGGCTACTGCCTGACATGGGCACATCTTGAGTAGGCTGTCGATGCCACAATTGGCGCATTAAGCGACTATGCTAGCCATTGTCTCGAATAGTAAGATAGAGGGTTGATTGATGTTGCTGCTACTTGTGTGTATCAGGCAAGTCTTCGAAGTTAGTTGATGTAATCAGTAAAGAGTTAAAGTAGAAGAGCAGTAGTAGATATAGATATCCCTTGCTGCCGAGTGCACGTGCTGCCGCCTAGCTAGCGCACATGAGGCCCTCGTAACTGCCGTCTAGATCAGTTAGCTGCCACGTGCCGCTATGTGCTACATGCAGGTAGTTATCGCTCTTAACAAAGAAGCAGCAAACATGGCGACATCCATCCTATGTAGCTGTGTCTGCCGAGTGCACATGCCGCCGTCGAGCTAGCGTTAGTGTGACTATGTCGCGGTTGCTACTATTCCTAATGCCTCCGTATAGTAGTGGATAAGGTCCGTAGGTCGCAACCACGAGGATCATTTTTTACTGCCTTTCGAGGCAGAATCGCCTGATATCGTGCCTTCTTCATTCAGTTATGTGCCTAGGCAGCAGTGTGTGATATTCAACCGAATCTGTGACAGCGTCGCGTGCCTTCTGTTTCTGACCATTTTTCAGGCAGCAGCGTCATGTGCCTTCCATTTCTGGTCATTTTTCAGGCAGAAGCTAATGATATGACGATACAACGTATGCGGTTAGCGACCATGCAGAGCACATGACCCACAGCTACTAAAATACAAAAGAAGCTTAGTGCTCCAAACTTCTTTCTTTCAAACAACTACCTCATCTAGTACTCGGCTTCTTCTTCAGCATCTATACAGATACTAGCACACCGACAACACCACAGCATGTAAGCATTGTATGCTTGTATGACGAGACTATAAACTGACGCGCTAGTAGAATCGAAACCTACCATGTCGAAGAATCCGACCCTAGACCTAGAGCTGGCGATCGGTGTGGGTTCTAAGCACGCCGAGTTCGCGGCCGACTACGTCCGCGATACCGTCTAGGCATCAGAAGCCGCTGTCGCGCTGCAGAAGGCATATCCGGACTTCGATGCCTACGAGGATCTCGTTAACTACGCCCCTTAGGTAGAGCATCGAGCTAGGCACAAGGTGCTCGACGTCGCATGCGGCGGTAGCCTGATTAGGCTCCTAGCGAGTGCAAAGCTAGCTGCGCCAGATAGTGTATACTTCCTAGACTTCTGTGCTAAGATACTAGATAAGAGCTAGTAGTATGTGTTATAGCTAGGCCTTAGAGGCAATACTATTACTAACTAATCTTTAGTACCATGCGGGACTACTAGGGAAGCGTGGACTCGCAGCGCTTCATCTAGGCGAGGCTCGGTCGCACCCCTACAGCTAGCATCAAGCAGGCTGCTAGATGCCCTGACGGCTTTTAGATAGTATTTGCAAAGGGCGTGCTAGAGATGTTCGAGCCACAGGTCTATTCGGGGCTAATCCGCTAGCTGCGCGAGCTAGTTAGTGACAACGGCTAGCTAATCTTGGATTAGAAGGAGCCTGCTCCTAGCTAGCAGCTACTCTTGCACCGACCAAGCGAGGCTACTTCCATGGCCTATCGAGAGTACACTATAAGAGACTAGGCCTTGTTGCCATCGCGCATTCAGAATGTTTAGCACCCCGCCCTACTAAGTCCTGGCTTTGACCGTCTAATCACGCAGTACACTATGATCGCTAGCTAGGACGAATTGGCGAGGGCGCAGAGATCTATGCTTGCTTTCTTCGCTAAGCCTAGTGTAGCAAATGAGGTGTCCCTCTACGCAGACTTTCTGACCTACTACCCGACGGATCAGTTAACTGCTCTCTACGGCTTATTCGTCAAGCGAGCAAGAACCCGTGTCAGCCATCTAACCGCGGCGTTAGAGGTCAAAGTCGACATGGCGTGGCGTGAATAGCTTAATAGCAAGATCGGTAGTACTACTCCTAGGCAGAGGGGTTTCCGGGTCGAGCTCTCATATACTCTCCTCATTAAGCCCATGGTTACGATATCTCTTAATCAAGTTAAACGGGAATTGTCGCGCACAGAGAGACGTGCGCTAGAACAACGGGTAGCGAAGGCTCTGCAGAAAGGGTAGTAAATGTGCGAGGTAGATGAGCTAGCTAGCTGCCTGGACGCTAGCTAGCAGAGAGATGTGCATGCGATGAGAGACTTTCGGCTAGTGGCACTAACTACCAATCCTGCGGCATGACTAATAAGTAGTTATGCACGTAGGTAGAAGACCTGCTTCCGGCCGCAGCAGGCGGCAATTCATGACTTTCTTGAGAACTTACTAAGCATCCACCTCTTAGCGACGTGCCTGCCGTCGAAAAGAAGCTTGCAGCCGTCATCGCTAAACACGAGTTTCCCTTTCTCAAGGTTAGTAGCCGCGATTCTGACTAATCATACATACATATGCTAACTAGTTGTGTTTCTAGCTCCTAGCCGAGCTTCGTAACAAGATCTACGAAGGAGTCATTATGTCGCCTACCCCGATTAGCATCATGTTCAACTACGGCATAGGTCAGCTGAGTGGCTAAGTCGTCAAGTCCACTAGCGCTAGCTAGAAGAACTACGTGCTAGGAGCCCTCCTTGCGGCGTGCTACCTTCATCGAGCTCACTAGTATGGCATTCGTTGCGCATGTCACGATCGTTTGCGTTTGTTTCTCCTCGATTAGTCCTGAGTAGAGCTGCTAGCGACGCCACGCTTAAGCGATGGCGGCCCTTCCTTGCTAGTAGCCGCAATATCGCGCTCCTTAGCTGTATTCAGGCGATGCAGCTTGTGTTTAGTTGCTACCCTAGACTCTTGTTCCTCCTAGTCCGCATTGTATATGAAGTTGTAGGTCTTAAAGTCGGCAGTGTTGTTAATGTACATGTCATATTAGCCGGAGGTGTCATATTCGTCCGTTAGCATAACGTGGATGCTGTAGTAGACGCTAGTAAGCCCGTAGATGCGGCGACCTTGCAGAGTACCTTCCTATGGGCCGGAACGCATCGCTATGATTACCATCATGCCATGAACATCGTCTGCTCTTCTAGCCGGATCTTTCGGCCAGAACAGGTCTACGAACACACCTGTGTAGGTCAGACGTTTATTATGTGCTAGTATTATGTAGTTGTAGCCGTCTACTATGACGCGCGATTTCTTGTCTCGGAAGGTTACGACATATAACAGGCAAGCAGGCAGCCGGCCCTCGAAGGCGACGACTAGGTCGATTTGTCCATTAACGCTAGCAGTCTCGTCCGCAACTAGCGGCACTTCGTACTCCTAGACCTAGAGCTAGTCGTTACGGCGATTGTCCTGGATTCCTTGCTAGTTCGGGGTACATCTAACGACGTCTGGCTTAGTTGTAGATAGATCGTCGGGATCCTTATGATGCATCTTCTAGCACCGTATACTAGCATGGAAAGATACATCTAAATCGTCGACCTAATCCGGTCTTCTCTCGATCCTGTCAGGATCAAGACGCATTGTATTCGACGTCGATGTTATATTAGATGACGCCTAGCACTCTCTAACAAACACTGCAGTAGCATGACGGAAGTGAGGCCCTACCTCTAGCCCCATGTGTGCTACTACATTACTAACTGTCCTCTATATGTCTCTACCTAGTGACGATTAGCTAGATCTTAGCCTTTGCCAGCCAAGGAAGGCTTCGACATCCTTCTGCTCCGTCAGTTAAGGCACTTCGCGCTCCCGAGCCTCTTAACGTTCGGCCTTAGTCTGCTGCCGGAACGTTAGGCTAGTATCAAAGAATGTAAGCATAGTGATCTTTCGCTAGAAGTGCTCCATAATTTGGTCCTCCTATCTGTTCTTCTTGTTAGTTAATTTGAATAGCTTCTTGACGTATTTAACATGCTTGTGTTCAAAGTAGCTAGTGTCGAGGTCTAGCGCGTTGCCAAAGAGCCGTATCATGTCTACGTAGTGTGTAAGGGCATGAAACTTAGGAAAATTGAAGTGCCCTTGCGGTTCACACACATTGGCTACTGTCTTAGGCTCCTCCGCTCGCTCTGTCTGCGCTTTCTTCTTTCTCAGCTCTCCTTTGCTTATGCGGTACTCCCTAAACTCTTCTTTATACTAGTTGCATCGGAACAGGGCGAGGACCATAAACCGGAGCGTTTCGCTATCATGTGAAGGATATTACGCTAACTAAGAGAAGTCTACTATCGCCCGCAAGAACCGGATAGCGCCATGTGCCTTGGCCTCTTCTAACAGTGGCACGAAGACTAGGAGCAACTGTCGTAGCACACTCTTCTGCTCCTAGCCTGTCTATTAGCTTACTACGGACATCTGGCTAAATACCCGGAGGTTCCTGAATGCAGGCACCGCCGCGAAGCGACAGTCGATGATGACATCTAGTTGATGATCCACGACAGTCTTGCCTTTGTTACTCTTTCTTGCCGCTTTATGCTAGCCCTCGGCTTGTAGGAGTGCCGCTCTAGCTCGCTTCGAAGACAGAGGCAGTCGACTCTTAAGCAAATCTCGCGTCTAATCCATGACGTACATTAATACGCCCTTGAAGAGTTAGTAGAGCATGTCTACCATTAGCGTCTTGTAGATATTTAGGCCAGGGTGCCCGAATGCAAAGTTCGGCAGGTCGTGCACGTGGCTGCCCTAGTCCTTCTTCGCTGCTCGCTAGAGCATGATTTGTATTTGCGTGTCCTTATGTATCCGCTATGGCGCAACCGCTTCGAGGTCTTCGCGTTTTTCTGGATCGATTATACATATCGTGTAGTAGCGGTTGTTCTTCACGCCTGTGATTATCACCTGTTCTTAGTAGTCGCTTGCGTATACTGCGATATTTAGGAAACATCGCCATGTCTCGCCATCCGCACACAAGACGTCGAGGCCCTCGCCCGCGGCGAGCTTAGTAATAGGGTCGAACATTGTCTTCATGCAGCGATGGTATAGCTCGTCCCTAATGCTTCCTTTCCCGCCTTTGACTACTAGTAGCATCGCTAGGAGCACGCTGCCTAGTCGATGGTTAGAGTTACGAACCGATCTAGGCAGGTTGCTAATCGTCAAGTACACTAGCCATGCGATCAGGTCACCTTGATGATTAGTAACCTGTGTCTTGTCACTAGCAAGAATTAGTGGCACAATTGTCGCTCTGTCTATTCTAAGCTCTTTCTGTTTATCCTACTACTAGTCTACAGAGGCCATGTCCTGATAGATCCGCCTAGGCGGGTTATCTAGAGTCTCGAGGCAATAAGGCGCGTACACGAGATCATTCCTGAAACCCTTGTGCCCTATAAGAAAGCGCACAACGTCTTCGACTTTCTAGTGCCTTAGAGGCACTGTCTTGACACTAGAGGTCGACTGTAGAGATTCTAATTCGATGTTCGTAATGCTCTAATTTGCAATGAATAGTAGTTAGCAGGCACTTACTTCTCGGATCTTGTCCTTGAGCTCCACGCCTGACCGAAAGCTAAGCAGTTCGTGGATCTTCTGCAGCTAGGGATTCTTGAATAACCGATCGATGGCGTTGCTCGAAATGCCTTCGTGTAAGAGCTAGTATGCGAATGCTACATCTGCATCACTTTAGAAGAAGGCACAGCCCTATTCGTTAAGTTCCTTATCTGTCTGTTCGTTAGACCTAGTCAAGGTTATTACTAACTCGGTAGGATTACGGCTCAACATACACTTTGATTAGCCTGCCCGCCATGAGACCACCTACGCTAAAAGGTGTCCGCTTGTACGGTTGCTCGTACCTAGCAGACGACAGCCTACTAGCGCGCATATGGATTGAAGCCGAGCTGTGCTCGCTCGTGACGCCGTGTAGCCTACCCGTTTGGCTGCTATTCGTGTCTCCATACCGTCCATCTAGAGATGTGGCGTCTCTTGTGAATGCTGCTAGGTCGTCGTAGAGACTAAGCGCGTCGATGTTACTACTGTTATCGTCGATTGCCCTAGCCGTCGCTGCCATCTCTTTCTCTTGCATGTGAGCCTCATTGAACACAGGCTCGACGACTGTGACTAGTTCCTTGTTTGCAACATACTGCCTATCTACTCCCGCAGCATCGTCGACTAATGCCCCCTCCTCGTAGGCGAGGACATTGTCTGCTGATTAAGTTTCGACTCTGTCGTTCGAGTCTAAGGAGATGTTCAAATCTGACGCGTATTTCTCGTCGGGTCTAAGATCCATAGTGCCCTGATTAATGAAGTGCTAAAACTTCGCCGCCATGCAGGTAGGAACATGCTAGGCATAACTACTATGACCTTTTAATGCCTTGCTGCAGCCTGTATAGTATAGTATGCGCTATGAAGCTATCGTCGACGTAGTGTGTTGCAAAGGCTACGGCGCTCATAGACGCGTCAATCACTATAAACACCCGACCCCTAGAAAGAGGTGCGCGTGCCGCGCGGGTAGCTGATTTCCGCTCGGACGGTTCATCCTGTTAGCCGGCTATGCGTGGTTAGGGTTAGTGTTTAGGTTGATAGAAGAATCGAGTGTTATTAGAGTGTAGTAGTAAAGGAGGGCCTAGAGTAGACGAAAATGGATGTGCCGGGAGTATACTAGCGGCAGTTATATTAGCTAACTCATTCTGTCGATCGCAGGTAGTACGAGCGCTATTTTGGCCGGGAATCCTGAATTTCGAGTAGTTTCATATATAAATCTAAAGTGTATAGTATTCATATGCATAGAGTCATACCCTCTATTACTAGCGGCTTAGATGTGTGGCGTAGACATAGTAGGAGTGCCGCTAGTATACTACTAGCAGTCGTTGTCTGTCGATTGTAAGGGTTTAAAACGTGTGGTAGCGATCTATAGGTCGGACCTTGACGTAGCAGTAGTAGACGTACCGCTAGTATACTACTAGCATTTAGTAGTCGTTAAGTACATTCGAACGGACGAGATGATTAGTGTTATGCATATACTCTATCAGATGAGGTGCTTGTATAGTCGCTATCTGAAACGATACTACTCGCGCACGACTACTAGCATTACTCTATCACAAGATTGCAGTCAAACCCTAGTTAATCTGTCATCTTACGCTAGCCTGCGCAGCCTGTACGATCCTATGCCTCTCTACTCGCCCTGATCATTGCGCATGGTATTAATGAAGTCGTCACTAGTCTGCTAACAGTTCATAGTCTACTCTCCGAATTAGCTCTATGGCGCAACCTAGTAAAATCTCATTGCCTCTGTTAATCGCGCTAACTGCATTAATCGAGTGTGACTAACCCTACTACAGGCTTGCCTAGTCGACTGCTGTTTTAAGTTGTCATCTAGTATCGTGATAGCGTCGGCAGGTGCAAGAGTTACGCTACTCTCAATTTTGTTCACGGTCGATATAAGTAACCAAGGGTCGTCTTAGTAGCCTTTAACAATAGGATTAGTAGTCACGAAGTCCCCTACAATCATGGCCTTATCTTTCGACCTGTAATCTAGCCCGATGAACCTATCTATCTTGTTGAATCTGTCTAGGATGTGACCGTTCTCTACTACCTACTAGAGATACTAGTCAAAGTCAGTACATGTTAGGCAAGGAAACGGTTGCCTTCTAGGCATAGGCTCGAGTATCCTGTTCCTATATGCGTGTCTCAAGTGCCACAATTATTAGGACCCTAGCGTCTAGATCATGCCTGCTACAGATAGTGTCGTAGCGGACTAGAAGATAGACAATGCGGCGTCGCATATACGACGGCTATGGCTATGGCGATGAAGTGCGAAAAGCGCGGAAGGGTCCGCTGCATCTTTTATCTGAAGTTAGCTAAGAGACTAACGAGTATAAATAACGCGTGTTTCGAGCAATCCTGACATCTGTAATTCAAACAGACACGATACAGGCACAGCCCGAACGATGAGTGTGCGTGTTTCCTCGACAAGAACCTCTAAGACCTAGCGCGGCACGATTCACAAACCTAAGGCGCCGCGACAGCAGAGCATAGGCACAATCGAAGCGGGCCTTGTACTTCGACATAACGATTACCTACGCCTATACGCTGCGTTAGAAGAACGGATGGAGCAGCTTAGCCTACTTGGCCGAATTGCGCGGTTAATAGCAGCGAAGGAGCGCATGTTCCAGGAAACGAGCGCCTTCTTTAGTAGTAGCAGGGAATTGCAACTCAAATTCCTAGCGACAGCAGAGGCGTTACAGACACGAGCAGGGGAGGTCAGTTTTCGGCATCTACTATACAAGATATTGTCAAACTATCGGCAGCGGACGGTCTAGAAGTCAGCAATTACCCGGGGTTAACACGAAGGTAGTACGGCTGTTATGGTTTAAATGCAGCTCGAAGGCCTTTAGAACAATACGTACAGGATATTCTCTCGTATGCAGAACGAATCTCACTACTGTATACGCAGGATCTACCGCAGAGCAACTACATCCGTTAGGCTGTGTCGTACAGGCGGACGTGCTATATAGCGCGGATGTTTCGTGGTACCTATACTAGCTATCATTGAAGAATCAATGCTAACCGAGGCTAGTTCTACTAGCGGTATTTTAATAGCATACCGCTAGCAAGCTAAAAGTACCGCCGGCTAATAGGGAAGCGCAATTTCAGGGGTAGCTGAATTTAGATGACACTCGCGCGTCGCAAGATACTGTAAACATCGCGTCCCCTCCTTCTTCTGCATTAATAGACGCCACGTAGCTACATTAGACGGTAACTCGTAGTATGTGCATATTTACATGCTATAGATATTATCCTTTACTGACCTGCTACTAGACCTACACGACCGAGAAGGATATACCGCGCTCTGTTCTCTGCCGATCCTTTAAGTCACGTCCTTCTTTAATCATGCCTTCGAAGAAAGACAGACAACAGAGGTCACGTTCCGCGTCATCTGGTAGCGGTTCGAATTACGATCCGGCGAATGATTTAGAAGACCTGCCGAGCAACGATGGCGATAGTGTAGATGACAGCAACGAGGAGATAGCTAACTAGGAACATGAGGATTTTACAGTGCCTAAAGCCTATACAAAGGCGACTAATGTAAGAAGCTACCCGCATATGGCGGCCATGCTAACATGCATATAGACGACGACGTACTAGTCACGAAGAGACTAGACGCATAAGCGGTCATCCTTACCGCTAAGGCGGAATCGGCCGAACAAGAGGCTTCGGTTATCGTCTCGCGACGCGCGACGATATAGTAGCAAACCTAAGAATGACAGGGTAAAGACATAGCAGCCAAGCATCTGTCGAGGCTATTATAATAGCCGACCTACTAATCACGGGAGCGACGGCAACAGTCAAAACTACTGTAACAGCGAGTCTCGTAGCCGCTAGGGCGATAGTAGTAGTCAAAGTCAGTCCGGGAGCTAGTCGAGCAGCCGTCGAGGCCACAACAGCAGCTAGACCACAAACTCCGACCAAGGATACGACTACTCTGGCAGCGAAGATATACGTAGTAGCCCTCCCATGCATAAAGACAAGTTAATCGAGCCTTTGCTCGTCAAAGTCCGAGAACTCTCGTGGATAGACGCTTCATAAGGGCGGAAGGGCATTTCTGTGCTATACCCTACAGCTCCTACTTACTAGCCGAGTTATAAGCATATTGCAATTGACTAGTAGCTCGTGGCGCGTGATATGCTAGGGATGAAAGGTCGAGTTAGCTCGAGGCCAGACGACGTAGATTTAGATACTGTAAGTACCTGCGTAGGTCCTATGAGGAGGTGCTAATGTTAGGGGCGTAGATAAGGCAGAGGTTACGTTAGTGTCGTAACAACTGCACAAATAGGGTCAGAGAAGCTATACTCGCATGGTCCGGCAAGGTAGACGATAAGCAGGGTTTAAAGGACTAGGCCGCGGACATGTTAATAGAAAGCAGATTCGAATGCGAGAACGAAGAAGAGGTAAGGAGAGAAGGCTTAGATGTCGTCGAAAGCGCTAACATGTCACAGGACCGGAGGTTTCTGAGCCCGCTCGTGATCTTTTGTATGAAGAAGGCGTTCTTCTAGTTCAATTAGAAACTAGCATAGAATCCTTTAGAGTCACGCGAGGTAAACGCTTTCATGTTAAACAGCGTGTGTGCTACTATTACATACCTACTAGCCTAGATCAGAAATGGCCTTTCTGAGTTCAAGACAAAGGCTAGTAAGACAAGATGGGTTCTAGTTAGCAGTGTCAATATCGATGATATCTTCGAGGCCAAGAAGAAGTATTAGGAAGAGCTCAATTCCGACAGACAGGAGGTCATCATGGCGACTATCACGGCACGTATATTAGGGGGGGAGGACGAAGGCAAGACAGCACTACTAGTGTAGGCGGCGCTAGCTATCAAGAAGGATCGCGGCATGATAGGCTTAGAGAGGGAATACGAGGACTTGCGGAGGCGAAAGGCGCTACGCGAGAATAGTACGGGGGAGACATCGTCGAGAGGGCCTGTGCTAACTTCTACTAGGTCGTACGCAATTCTTAGGTTAGCGTAGTGTCAGCCTGACACGACGGTTAAGCTAGGCCTTAATGTCATTAATAGTAGGCGTTCGCAAGCATGTAGCGGATGTTCAAGCGGACACTAACAGAGGGAGCGAGGGCTACAACCGCAGAAGGGCAAATGTTAGTGACTATAGTAGTAAGGCAAGCGATTGTGACAGTAGCGACTAGCCGATGCAGGGACTAGAGGAGCCATTGTTGCGGGACACCCTACATAACAGTGTTGTGACAACAAGGTTAGTTTCTCGTCTAACATCACGGCCATGATTGCTAACATGTACTTGTCTAGTGTAAAAGCTACTATAGTCGATAAGCCCTAACCTAGACACACGCAAAATGAAAGGTTAGTAGCCTTGGCGCGTCGTAAGGGCCAGCTGTCGCTAACGAGGCGGAAGTAGCGAGAGGCCTAAGCTACGGAGTAGGCGGTTAATCGTGACTAGTGTAGACAAGCGGTATAGGCGAGAGGACTCATGTATCGACTAAACCGTACTAATAACGGATAAGCGCTAGCGCGGCTCTAGCGAGAGGCAAAACGCAAAGACTTACTAACACACAGTAAGTGCGATTATTAACTCTACGCATCGGCGTAGTTAATGACAATGGCTATAGGACACGAAGCTCGACCGTAAAGGACAAAGACTAAGGCGACAGTAGGAGCCAAGCTTTGCTAGAGGTAGAGGCAAAAATTGCCAGGTAAGTGTGCTAGTAGTATACTAGCGTTATGCTACTAACATACTACTAGCACTTTAATATTAATAGGAGGTACTAGCGGTAGTTTAGTAACTATGTAGTATACATTAGCTAACGATTATGATATAGCATAGCATGCGCTCTGCTCGATTAGTGTGATCTTATAAGCAACTAGTCGAACGTTGTAGAGAAGGTAGAGGATGCGCTCGACGACTCTGAGTTAAGGGATAGTCAGTTGTAGTAGCACACTACATTCACGGACTCAACCTTGTCAGAGCAGATTAAGGGCTATAGCGACAAGGTCTTTAATGATGCGACCTTCAAGAAGCTACAGGAGGGGCGAAATAGTAGCGCTTTAGGAAAGTCGGTAGTAGTGAAGGTAAGCTATTAGAATGGAATAGAGGATAAGGGCGAGTAGAAGATTCATGTGTGAGGGCCGATACAGGATGTGTGGATAGTATGTAGTAGCTATGCATTTGTTACTAGCTATACCGATTAAGGTCTTCGGGCGTGAGGCGCAAGTCAGATATAGCAGCTTGCTTGAATTCAAGAGGCGTCATGAGAGCTGCGTTCAAGCTGTGTATGTGTTTAGTGTTAGCAAATCTGCTTAATTCGCGTTGTATGTCAGGTCTAGTGTAAATAGTAAAAGAGCACAGTGCGACAACAACGAGATGTATAGTATTAACCAAAATTATGACTTCAACATCTATTGCATGCAAATTGTTTTGATTCGAGTAGCTCGGCTTGCGTGCCCGAGCTACTTGCCGCTAGTATACTACTAGCAGTGAGTTACTTACTAGTAGCACTCTTGCACTATGAGCTACTCGCGTCTGCGACACGAGTAGCTCAGGAGGGGCCGAGTTTCTCGGGGGTACATACAAGCAGGCCAAGTCAGACGAGTAGGTAAGTAAGCTAAGTAACACAAGTTACTCGGTCTACTCAGGGCCTTGGTTTTCGAGACGTAAGCTATGTCGAACGTAAAGTTAGGAAGGAAACCTGTGAGTATTAGCATAGATATTGCAGTACTTAGACGAAGGCTTACAATAGGTGCTAGCAGGATACGTATCTATTAGCATCGCCGAAGCAAGGAAGGATGCTAATACATCGTATAGTAATTTATGCTCTAACCTAAGGTCTATGAATGTTTTGACGTAGACTGAAAAACTAGTAGGAGAGTGTCCGTGTATCCGCAAACAGGCAAAGAAATCGAAAGGCTCCTCAACAGACTAGCAAAAGTGATCTACTACGTGTAGGAACAGCCAGGTAAGGTACTATGCTAAAAACGACATCCGTGACGTTCGCTTCGCCTCTACTATGTATAATAGTTCGCAGTAGCACACAAGCCGCTATAAGCTGTAATATCTAGCGGCATAGGACGCAGCATTGTGAACGCGCTTAATTCGCAGGGAGGAAAAGGCAGAAGTAAAGTCCTTAGTTAAAGCTAGCGCCGCTAAGCTGTCCTCGCCTAGCTATGAAGAGGTAGTGCCTAATTCTAAGGTAACAATAAGTACCTGAGAGCGAATGCTAGCTGTAGTTAACGCTAATCTATACTGTAGCTATCTGTCGAGAACATCCTAAGCGCTACAAAGACTACCGAGATTATCGGCAAAGAAGTAGACTACGTCTGCAAACAGGCAAAGGAGTTAGGCATATAAGAGGTTATAAAGCTAGTACTCTAGAGTGTTTTCCTACTCTAGTTAGTACGTCTTGATCTCATGATAGTATGATAGGGTTGCCTGAGCTTAGATATCTACTAATAGATTAATGTTGACAAATAACACTAGATTTTGCTCTGTACTAGACGTAGTGTCTAAATAAATGTTAGCGAGGCTTTCAGATTTTCTCTTAGTAGCGTTATTACCTAGAAACAAATGCTAAAGTATAGATCGCTTCTCCTTTAAGCTAATGCATAGCACGACGCAGGGTTGTTAAACCTCAGGCCTGTTTAAACAAGTGACTAATAGATGTTTTAACCTTCCTAGATTAACTAAAGAAGATTAAAAGAGTTCTACAATCGCAGTGTGATTACAGCGTGACATGATTCTTAGGCTACTAGTCTATTACAATCCTAGACGTCTATTCCTTTATAATGAGTAAGGGCGCTTCTATGCGCCTGACCCCTAGGGGCCTGTAAGCCGAAAATAGCAACAAGGGCGCACTACATCTAGGAGGACGATAGCATCTCCGCGAAGGTACCGCAAATTCCCTAGGGATGGTTTCTGACGCTATATAGCAAGAGTTAAACTCGCAGATCCTTGGCTGTAGTCGCATATTGCTCTGTAACCTAGAATATGGTTTAGCCCGGGATCAGGATGACTAAAACGTAGCACGGCTGTTACGTATTTTCGAGAAAGGTTACTACCGCACAGATCTAGAGAACTATGTACCTGTACTTATTAGCCGCGAGCGGCTCTAGTAGATGTGTGGTTCTGCTAGGCTCGTGTCATTAGATCTTACATACTAGTCTCTGCCTCTATTAACGCCTAGTAACAGGGTAAAGCTAAAATGTCTGCACGGATAGCACAGGTTACTCGCAGGCTAGGCACATCTTCGATGTTTGCCTCCTTAAGACTAGTAGTAGGCCGTCAAGTTCTACGACGAGGGTATAGCGCACGACTTACGTCGCAACGTCGTAATGCTAACCTAACGATAGCTATCTCCGACAAGGCACGAGATAGACTACGACAAAATTGCGACAATGCCCTTAAATACTACGACAGCGACATCTTCTGTTACTATCGGAGGTACTTCTAGGAAGATGATAAGGCGTCTATGATATAGTAGCTAGTTTAGCTTTCTCTAACTAAGGAAAGAAATCTCAAGCAGATTATACGCGCAGAGAGGTTAATTTAGGCGTTAGATTAGCTGCTACCGTTCACAGGCCTGTAGCAGGGACTACAGCTAGGCGCGTTTAACAGAATCTTGCCTATGCGATGTTTTGAAGTAAGCATGCGGTAGAGTCTTACTACAAAGGTTACTAAATTTCGATAGGAGATATGCGCTTACCTAAGCATAGTCCGGAACTATTAGGAGCAAATCCTAGGGAGTAAGGTGCATCCCGAGGAGTGTTATAAGGGTAGGTGCCGATAGCAGGAAGGTGACTAGGTGTTAGACTCGGGGAGCTGTGAAGAATATCGACAATAGCAGTTAACCTTGTAACTGACTCTCCTCTAAGCAAGAGAGGATTAAATTAAGATTAAGCACGAAGCTCCTAACTGCCTGTCCTAAAGCTATCCCTATATACTAGAGAGCGACAGAGCAGCTCTGTTAGATCTGTCGACAGACCCGACAGATCCGTGTCCATAGATCTGTAGACTAACCCTACAGATCTAAGGGTCTGTTATCCTGTGACAGATCCCTTCTTCCTTATAAGCCTATGGATTTGTAGACTGACCCTACAGATCCGAGGATCTATCCTCACGTGACAGATCCTTTCTCCTATAACTATGCCTATAACTTATAGTACTCCTATAACGGTACTATGACTTATAGCACTTAGGACCTACATGATCCTGTATCCTATAGTACTCCGGACAGTACTCCTAACACTCATGACACTATCCCCTTCTTAGCCTAGCTCGTCCCTAAGCTACCTTATTAGTGCGGGGTTTCTCTTGTTTCTTCTTTCAAGCTGTGATGTCTTCTCTTTCCACATTACTGCCTTGTGTCATTCTAGACACTGACGCCCCTTTAACGCAGAAACGTAAACGCCGCGCAAATCGAATCTATCGTCAGGGCCAGGACAACATGAAGTCCTGCACTTAGTGTTAAGAGCTAAAGCTCGTTTGTCAGGTACATATTTCCTCGGGGAAATGTTCGTAATGTTACTTTAGTAACTGTCGGAGTTGCGACGCGAAGGTGACAGAGGTCGAATAGAAGAAGTTAGGCGATTAGCGGAAAAGACTAATTGCCGATCTCGATTATGCGAAGGTAGTCCTAGCTAAGGCTTTGCAGAAGATGCTAGAGGCGCATGCGAAGGAGATGCGTCTTCGAAAACAGTTAGACGCAGTCGACTAGGAGGTCGAAGATGATCGCGCTCTCGAGGAGCGCGAGATCAGGGAGGAGGAGGCCGAGGAACAAGCTCTTGCGCAGGCCGGGTTTCTTCTTGACCTAGATCCTTCCGCGGGTCTCGCTCTTAGTCCTACGACATGGAGCGCAATGGAGGGTTTCGCTAACTCCTCATATTAGGGTTTCCTGGATAGCGTGATAGCCGAGCTAGTCGACGGCGTCCCGCAGGAGTCTAGTCGTGGCTTAGGATCTTCTTCCTAGGTTCGTTCCTTTCTCGAAACTTCGTATCTTTTGCTAACAGTTTCGCAGGTGTTCTAGGGGTTCCTAGGTGTTCTCGGTACTCCTATATCCTTCCCATTTTACTAAGTACTCTCGCTGTCCGTCCCGCTAGCGAGTGTCGATAATCCTTTCGACAGAGTACTCCGGTTCTTCTACTTTAGGGTCAAGTAGTAAGGGTTCTGATTGCAGTGCGGCGTCCGGCGCTGCTTGTTCTAGCAGAGAGACATAGAACACAGGGTGTATTCTCATCTGCTCGGGTAGCTGTAATTCAAAATTAACTGGTCCCGTCTTGGCCTTGATCCTGAATAGTCCTAGTTTTACAGCGTCTAGTTTTTTACGCGGCTTGTCCGATTTGATGTGACAGCGGAGGAGATACACCTTGTCCCCCTCCTTTAGAATTAGTCCCTTAATTCTCTTACGATTCGGGTACCGTGCCATGTTCTGCTAATAGAACTGCAGGTCGAGTCGTGCTTCTGTTTGCAGTCGGCGTAGATGTTCTACTCGTCCGAGTGCTGCTAGGTTCGGATCACTAGCTAAGACATCTAGAATGTCTTCTATAGCTAATCCATACGCCATCTGAAATGGCGAGAGTTCTGTCGACTCTACTAGCGTACTATTATACGCGAGCTATGCTATTAGTAACAACTCTACCTAGTTGTTCTAGTCCCTATTAACATAGGATCGAAGGTACTGTTCTAACGTCTGATTTAGGCGTTCTATCTGTCTATCCGTCTAAGGGTAGAAGGAAGTACTTAATCGATGTTTGACCTGGAATTGTCTCATTAGGGCTCTCTAGAAGTTAGAGGTAAACACGGATCCTCGATCCGTTACTAGGTCCTGTGGCATGCCGTGTAATGCTACTACCCATTTGATGAAGACATGCGCGATATCTTTAGTCTTGAAGTCTTCGCGGTAAGGGATAAATTTCCCGAACTTAGTGAATCGGTCGACTACTACCATGATCCCGTCGAAGAACTCATTAGTCGCGGGTTCTCTCGACTAAGGTAGTTTGACGATAAAATCCATAGCGAGCGATTCCCATGGCCGTTAAGGTACCTTTAGTGGTCGTAGTAGCCTATACAGTCTGTAACGGTCGTGCTTACTTCGTTAGCAAGTCACACATTGACGGACGTAGTCCTCGATTGCCTTGCTCATCCTAGGGAAGTAATATTCTTGTCGGAGAATTTGCTTCATTTTAGACACTCCCGGGTGTCCTGCCTGAGGTACGTTGTGTTAGAGGCGTAGTAGTTCCGATCGTAAAGACGTTAGCACGTATACTAATCCTTGAAACAGAAGGATTCCGTCTTCGTCTTCCTAATCCTCCTGTCCATCAATGTCGTCGCGGACAGCGAGTGCGGTTAGGTCATGGATTAGGGCGTTCTTCAGGTCGTCCTGAAACCTACTAGTCTATGTGACAGTCGTGGCCGCGAGTCGGTTAACTCCTAGCGTGCCATCGCTATTTTCCTGGAGAACAGCATGTTTCTCCCGCTTCACGCCCTTCATGTAGTCCGTCTGGCGGCTAAGTGCATCGGCGCGTGCGTTATCGGTCCCCTTGCGATAGACGATCTTGCAGTTAAAACTAGAGAGCTCCTCGCTCTACCGAACCTGTTGTCAGTTTAACTCTTTCGTCGTTGTGAAGTATCGCAAGTTCTCATGGTCTGTGTAGACCGTGACCTAGTGCTTAGAACCTTCTAAGTAGACCCGCCAGGCCTTGTAGGCGTCTACTATGGCTAGAAGTTCTTTGTCGTGGACGTCATATCGGAGTTCCGGTCTAGACAATTTCCTCGAGTAGTAGGCGACTAGCTGTAGTCGTCTACTCGGTCCTGGTTGACTTAAGCATGCCCTGAGCGCTACGTCAGAGGCATCTGTTTCGACTGTGATAGGCTTATCCGGGTCGAACACAAGTAAGATCGGCTGATCTGTAAATCGTCGCTTGAGTTCCTCGAAGGCATTCCGTTAGGCGTCGTCCCATACGAATAGTGTATCCTTCGTCGTAAGAGTCGTAAGTAGTGCCGTGATCTTCGAATAGTTTGCTACAAATCTCCTGTAGAAGTTGGCGAATCCAAGGAAGGACTATACTTCCTTAACATTAGTCGGCGTAGGCTACTCTTTTACGACCTAGACTTTCTTAGTGTCTATCTTGATTCTATTCCACGCTACTACGTAGCCAAGGAATTATACTTCCTGCTTATGAAACTCGCTCTTCTGCGGCTTGACCTTTAGCCGGTAATCCTGGAGTTTCTGAAGTACCTTGCGTACGTAAGTCCTATGCTCTTCGATCGTCCGGGAATAGACGAGGATGTCGTCTAGATATACAACTACAAAGACGTCGAGGTACTCTTGTAGTACATTGTTAATAAATGCCTGCCATGTAGCTAGGGCGTTTGTCAACCTAAATGGCATGACTATCTACTCGTAGTGTCTAAACCTAGTTCGGAACGCGGTCTTCTATTCTTCGCCTTCCTTAATTCGAATTCGATTATACGCTCCGGGTATGTCAAACTTCGAGAACCACATTGCTCCTTGTAGGCGGTCCTGCAATTCCGAGAGCAAAGGAAGCGGATAACTATTCTTTATTGTGATGTCGTTTAATCCACGATAATCTACGTAGAGTCGCTAGTTATCTTCCCCCTTAGGCACAAACAGGATCGGATATCCGGCCAGGGACTGCGACTCGCGAATGAAGCCTTTCCGGAGGTTGTCTTCTAGGTATTTCCGGAGAATCTCTAGTTTCGCTACTAACAACAGGCGAACTGATTGCTTTGTCAGTGTCTTGCCAGGGAGTAAGGGTATCCCGTGGTCCTACTCCTAGTGTTCTGGCAGAGCTTCTTAGTCAGGTTCTTCCTCGAAAAGAGTAGCGAACTCTTTATACTCATCGGGAACTGTAAATTCGACCCTGACTTCCGATTGCGTTGCTTTGACCTATAGGACGTGCACTTCCTGTTCTAGATCCTTGATGGCGGCTACTATCTCGCTTAAAGTCATAGCACATATTTCGATCTTGCCTAGTGCGTCGTGCACTACAGGTAGAGGTATCGATCTTAAGAGTTCTGGGAACTAGATCCTCTCATTCTTCTAGTCGATATAGGGGTTAGCGTTCCTTAGCTATGGCAACCCTAGTACTACATCCGAGCCTAGCGACTCCGTGATGTCGAACTAGAGCATCTCTTAGTAGCGTCCTATCCGCAGAGGCATCATCTTAGTCTCCTCGTCAACTACTCCTTAGTTGTACGTGACCGGCTTTCCATCGATCGCTTGTAGCGAGAAAGCATTTATTTTCGCCTGTAGCTTTATCCTAGCTGTCCTAGTGAACTTGGGCGTCATGAAGATTCTAGTACATCCTGAATCTATTAAGGCCCTAGCTAGCGTCTCGTCGATGTGTAACCATACTCTAAGGTTGTTCGCGTATCTGGCGCCGATCGCGGCACATCGTTGCAGCCCTGTCTGGTCCGTCCGTGGGTCTAATTTCGGCGGACCTCGTCGTTTCCCGAATAACTGTCTTCACGGACTAGTTCAGGGATCGTGCGGTCTCGGCTTCTTCTGTAAGCGTTACCGTTTTCTGGCCTAAGAGATCGTTCGCGTTCTTGGCCTCGCTGTTCCTGCGCGTTCCTTGCGTACTCCATCTTTAAATGATAGACTCGGAGTCGTAGCGCTCGTGGAATCTGAATACCTTCGTAGGTTAGGTAGCCTCCCTAGGGCGTGAACTCTACCCCGAACGGTACAATTTCTTGGACAACTTTCTGATGCGCGTGAGGTTAAGCTACGACCGGTAGTCTCCTTAGGTGTCGTCGCATATAGTCGGCTAGTTCGTCATACTAAAGCTAGTCGACATGTTGTACTCCATTAATCCATGGGCAAGCCTAAGCCTACTAGTTCTGTATGATTCGGATAATGTCGAGTCTGATGTCATGCGGCGGCATGGCCTATCGCTCTATGCTCTCGTCTTCCTTGGAATCAGGAATGACGGCTTCGACAAGCTCGTAGTTATCGTCCGAACCTTCTTCTTCTTCTTCTAGTTCCTGTTCTCTCAGGACTGTCGTACTAGAAGGTGTACCCCTTAGCGCACAGATCGACTGTGCCTTGTTTCGGCTAGGGTACTATCCGGAACCATCTTTATTACTCTTGTGAATTCGACAATCGTCGTCTTAGCACGCAGTCTAAGTAAGTGCGGCATAGTCCGGTTCTCGAGTAGCGGCGACCTTTTGCTTAGGTGCTGTCGTTGTCGCGCGAGCCTGCTCTATCCTAGGCAGCTCTTGTCGTTGCTTCTTAGCAAAACATTCGCGGGAAAAGTGTCCTTTCTTTCCGCAGTTGTGGCACTCGAGATTACTCTTGTCGAATGGCTTCTTCAGACCATTCTAGGGAGGAGAGCCCTTCCGCGGCTTTCCTTAGGGTCCATTCCTCGGACGCCCCTTAGTCGCATCTAACTCCATAGGTTAGAGACCGTAGTAATCGCTTCGCCATTTCGGTGCTAATCGTTAGACCTTATGGTTAGCCTGCGCCAGCTTGCGATTTCCATGTTGTCGTTCTTGCTGTCGTTCCTAGATGCGATTATCGATTCTAATCGCGAGATCGCTTATTTCCTTGAATGTCGTTAGCCGATCTCCTCGGGCAATTTCGTCTTTAACCGTCTCCTTTAGTCCCTAGTAGAACTAAGCGGCTAAAGCGTTATCATTCTAGTCGACTCGAGCAGAGAGGGTCTAAAAGTCTGCACGGTACTTCGTGGCAGAACCCTTCTACTAGATTCCTAGGAGAGCTCTCTCGGCCTCTTGTTACTCATTACCGAGCCTGAACGCTTCGCGTAATGGCTTAAACAAAGACTTGTCTAAGTTGAGAATCTCCCTAGTCGTCGTCTTCCTAGCTTCGGCGCTACTAACGTGATCCAGATAATCTGTTAGATGAGGCTAGATAAACTCAAACGCCGGTCCCTTTAGGTAAGAGATAATGTACATCATTCGCTTATGATGTGTCGTAAACCGTTCCGTATCCACGTTAAATGCTAACTAGCATTGTAGGATAAACATCTTAACTTAAGATCGTTGTCCTGTGAACTCTGTAGGGCTTCCCATCTTGAAGCCGTTGTTGCCGTGTCTATTCCCGGTAGTTAAACCTGCGACGGATGCTAGAGCCATCTCGCTAAGGTGAATGGATTCGAGCTACTACGTGATTTAAGGTATAGCGGCAACTTGTTCTCGTGGTGTCGGTTAACTGTCGCTAGAACTTGAACTAACAGTTAAAGAACTACTTAACATAGGCGTATGTTAAGCGCTCGACAAGTCTCCTGATGCTTCCCTAGAAGTAGTGCTCAAAATGTCATAAGGGTAGGTACCGATAGCAGGAAGGTAACTAGGTGTTAGACTCGGGGAGCTATGAAGAATATCGACAATAGCAGTTAACCTTATAACTGACTCTCCTCTAAGCAAGAGAGGATTGAATTGAGATTAAGCACGAAGCTCCTAACTACCTGTCCTAAAGCCATCCCTATATACTAGAGAGCGACAGAGCAGCTCTGTTAGATCTGTCGACAGACCCGACAGATCTGTGTCTGTAGATCTGTAGACTAACCCTACAGATCTAAGGGTCTGTCATCCCGTGACAGATCCCTTCTTCCTTACAAGCCTATGGATCTGTAGACTAACCCTACAGATCCGAGGATCTGTCCTCATGTGACAGATCCTTTCTTCTATGACTATGCCTATGACTTATAGTACTCCTATGACGGTACTATGACTCATAGCACTTAGGACCTACATGATCCTGTATCCTACAATACTCCGGACAGTACTCCTGACACTCATGACAAGGAGTTAGACATACATATAGTCACGTTACTCTAGCTGCAATGCCTAGTAGCATCTAGCAATAATGCTTAGCAGATTAAAACTCTTATAGATAGCCGCTAGATCTTTCCGCTAATACGAGACAGTAGTATCTAACAGCGGCTCTTAGCGAGGCTAAACAATTGCTCGAGGATCGTCATAATACATTCGTTCCTAGAGGACAGTATATACATGTAGTCCTGCTATGTAGCTATGATGCATCTAATCCCTAGTCGCCTGAAGGCACAGAATTCCTTCTATTAGAGCTTTAAACAGATTTTCTTCTTTAAAGATAAGTACTTCCTAGCGAATTATCTGGAATTATGGTTGCATAGTATGCGCTACTTCTCTAAACTGTCCGACTTGCCTTACAGCTACCCGAAAAAGGACAGAGGCTACCCGACACCGCAAAGGGCGTGCATTATACTATCACGAGTTAAAGAGCTTACACTCTGTGCTTATACGCTTAGGTTTCGATCGACTGTAATCTCTAGTCTACTCGAGCGATACTAAGCCCTACCTAGTCTAGACTATCCTTCAACAGACGCTATTAAGCTCACTTGCGACTAGATTAACACTAAGTTTAAACTCCGATGTAACAGACTATCGTAGCGCAGTTTAGATCGAGATCGCAAATATATCTTTTTAACATACATGTATAATCTATCGCTAGTGCATTAAAAGCTTTACATCACGACGCTTTACATTTAACGAGACATTATACACTGCTTTTAGGGCGCGGAAGCGCCAGAGTACGTAGTAAATCCTGACTATAAACAGCTAAAAATCAGTAGTAATAGCTTCCCTAATTTTGCAGACAACATCCGGATCGACATGGAAATAACAGGACAGTAGGGAGACGCCGCGTCCTTGCTCGACGATGACTTCGACGACATGTGCCCTTAGGCCGGCCGACATGACGAGGAAGACAAGCGAATTAGAAGGGACATGGCCGAAGTTTCGAGGGTAGCCGCTAAACAGAACTTAGCGAAGATTATAGATCTTAAACGTCAGCTTAAAATGCAGAGACAGAGGGAACAACAGACTGCGCGTAAGGAAGCGGAAGCGATGTACAGGACTACAGAGCTCGAGTAACAGGTCGCATGTCTAGTTCAAGAAAAAGAAGATAATCCTAGCTTATTAGTAGACTAGGTGTAGTAACAGATCTCTAAGCTCTAACGTTAATTAGACGCTTATACGTACAAGGAGCGGCTTAATGTTAATGAATTAATTGAAAGAAGGCAAGAAACCGCATGACTAGAGTAACAGATTAAGGCATTAAGATTAGAGAAGGAGGCAGCTTCAGAGTAGCGGGAGGCCGAGACAGAAGCTCGAATTACCGAACTGCAAGCTAAGCTTGTTGCCGCCAAATTATAACACTAAGAAGCACAGAGACAGGCAGAAGGTTTCGTGCGATTAACGAAGGAGAGAGATAAAGCCTGTAAGCAGTTGCAGGAAAGCAGAGAGGCTGTTGTTCGACTAGAAACTCAGCTTGAAGCTAAGCGCGTGAAGCAACATAAGCACTAAAAGCGACTAAAGAGGAAGACTATATTTCTAGGGCGCGAGTTATCTAGGCTAGAGCAGGCAGAGACGTAACCTTTAATAGAGCCTAACATGTTAGGCATATAATCGTCGGCTTAAGACGAGTCCATTAGATAGAGCCTAGATCTCGCAGGTTAACAGAAGCGGACGACGGCGTTTCCTGGCAACGAAAGCGGTGCTTACGAAGGGAGTAATACCCTCTAAAGCAATCACGTAGTCTAGGAGCTTAAGGCTAAGACAGGCGCAGCCTAGCATAGTAGTAATACTGCAGGTACTCTACCTGCACTGACGACAGATTAGCTCGAGAGTTTCTACAGCAGGTTCTAGAGTAATCAAGCTGAAGCTAGGGTGTAACATAGTAGAGGATCTCTGCCTAAGCCGTAAGATCACGACATAACTAGTATGAACTAACATGCTAATGCACTCAAATTAGCTGCAAAAGAATTCGAACCGTATGCGCAGCGAAGGAGGACTTATTAATAGAAGTAGATAGCCCTCCTTAGCGTCATCGACAACATGCGCGAGGTAAATAATAAGGACTACGTATACGTAGTAACGGACATCCCTATCGAAGAGCTGCTCACAACAGTCGATAACCCGGTTAGAGATTACTTCTACGAGAGGCTTACAGATAGCGGTAATCCCTCGTTATAGTTGTAGCCTAAAAATACCTAGTCTAAGGAACGTTTTATGTACAACTTTACGAAACTCCTTAAGAGGAACCTATAGCTAGCTGTAGGGTTCTACCGAAGGCATTTCATAGGGCGTTCTAAATAGCTTGTAACCTATAATCTGTCTAAAGACACTAAGTAGCCCTCATTTGCTACTAAAAAGAAATCGGTCACAAATGCTCTTGCCCTATAGACTTCTCTTGCCTCGGCGCCTTCTACGCTACCTTTTCTCGGTTTCTTATGGCCACGAGAATCAGAAAGTCCTATGAAACCCCTAGGTAAAAGACGTCCGCCTTCTAGCGATGCTAGCGTCTATAGCAGACAGAGTACAGATCTGCGTCCTAAGGAAGGTGTAGTATAATCTTGAAGTTCCTGTTACTAGCGCTATATATTCTGAAGGGGCTGCCTAAAGATTACTACATCGACGTCAAAGCTATCGCCTCAAGACCTGCACTATTAATAGACTTGCCGCTATAAGCAGAAGAGGCCGCGGTAAAGTCTTTCCCTTACTTCCTGACATATACTACGCAAGACTACTGCTTGCGAGTCCTTAAGATCCTGTAGGAACAAAATGAAACAGTGTATTAGATAGCCCGGAGCCAGTTGCAAAGGCACGAGTCCTAATAGACCGCGTAGTTCCTAGAAACTAGCCTAGGTTTAGCAAAAATGTCGTAGCTTCTAAGCTATGTATAGCTGTGATTTGTAGGCAATTTGAGCTGCAAGCCGTATTAGAGCAAGACAATTAATGTGAGTCCTAGTCAGTCACAGTAAGTCGGGCTACTTGCTAGCTTAAACTCGGGACAGAGTAAAAAGAATACTCTATTAGCGAACCTTGCTTCGCATTATCTATAAAAAGTGCGATGCCAGTTAAACCATTCAGAAACTTGAGTATAGCGCCATTCGAGGCGTGAATAATATGTAGATAGAAAGTGAGATTATACGGACTAATGTTAATAGTCTAAGTTATAGTTAATAATAGAGTGTCTAGCACTACTTTAGGTAACAACGATACGAGTAGCAGGGTTACGATACTGCTAGTAGTGCCTAGTAATCTTGTAGATAGCAGCGATGCACGTAGCGGGACTCTAGGTCCGCTAGTCGCATCTACATACTAGACGTTAACGTCTACAGTCCTAATGTCGATAGAGTAGGTATCGTCTAGGCGGACAGGTCTAATCTAGAAGTAAAGACTAAGTGCGAAGCTAAGTAATTCGAGCATTCTTAAAATTTGCATGGGCTTCTTGCTAGATAGCGACTTAGCAGCTAGGTTTAAGTATCATTACCTAGAATTAGACGAAATCGCGGCTTAGTTTAGTAAAGCGACCCCCCCCCCCCTCTTCCTAGGAAAACTATTTTAGGAACATATGGCCCCTAGCTTAGGGGGTCTAAGTTTTGAAGCCTGCGTAGCTAGGCCCTAGTATAGATAGACATTTGACTATAAAGCTGTAGCTACATTACTATATCAGACTACCTACCTAATTACTTACTACTCTTTACACTACAAAATGGCGGCATCTTCTACTACTAAAGCACGCAACGTTATGCCGTCGTATCAAAATATCCTAACTCACGAATTCCTACTTACTACCGACTTCGCTAACAGCGTCTACAAGCTAAGCGCTAATGAAAGACTCGGCTTCAGAAGGGG
Organism: Teratosphaeria epicoccoides; assembly: GCA_021401465.1. Lineage (NCBI taxonomy): Eukaryota > Fungi > Ascomycota > Dothideomycetes > Mycosphaerellales > Teratosphaeriaceae > Teratosphaeria > Teratosphaeria epicoccoides. The sequence continues at coordinate 50,247 of JADDMT010000114.1, forward strand.
CGAGATCGTCCCAAAAAAGCAGGCCAAGAAAAACCGCGACTAAATAGCATGACGCTACTATCCCGATAAACACTTAGACAAGACTAATGAAGCTATTAACGTCTGTAATCAGGTATTCGCCGCTATAAACGAAGCTTACTAGGAAGTCAAGTCTTCATATTAGCTACTAAGCGTTATCGACATTCCTAATGCTACTAACGAGGATGTAGAGATAGAGGCCGAGTTAGATTCAGATTCAGAAGTCGATCTTCTAGAGGAGCAAGATAACTAAGGATTCGAGTTAGACAAACTGCTATAGTAGGACGAGAACATAGATAGCTAGACGACCGATAACAATATTACCTAACTTAATCTACTTGCTAGTAAGAGGGTCGAAGATATCTTTAGAGGCTACTACTAGAACGCCGATGATCTTTTAGATGACTATCGAGGGAAGCTTAGTATGATCGTAGCGACGGCGTGCCCTTTAAGGGAGAGGGCATATACAAGTAGGTCACAGAGCGGTATAAGCTACTTTCGAGCTAACGGATCTTTTCAGAGATACAATGTATAGTCTAGCAATATCAGGAGGACGTTAACGCTTATCTAGTCCGGAATGAGCTCTAGAAATGGGCTCAAGGTAGGTACAACGGCCCCGCTCCTTACTCGTACTTCGATAAAAGTAGCAAGCCTCGAGCTTAAATAAAGACGGAAGACAAGAAGTACTCGAAAAAACTCGCTACCGAAATACGCGGCAGAGTCCCTACTCCTTCTCTAGATGAAGATCTCGAACTCCTACCCGACCTCTCATTTTACAGGCATATATAGACAAAGAGGTATCGAAACATCGCGGAGCTCGTCAATGATCCGGTCAAGTAGCGCCTACAAGAGGGGAATCGAAAGCTAATCGAGAAAGCGAACGAATCGATACGCGAACAAATAAGGAAGGACAGCTAGAGATCGAAGATGCCTTATCTATTTCTCTAGATACCTATCGTTAGCATGATTACTACTTTAGTCGAGTATATAAAATATATTGCTGACAGTGATAATGAAGCCGCCGAACTAGTCATTCGCACATTAGCACAGGGCATTAAGCGGTCTAGTTAGCTAGCAGAATAGGTGACTCTCGTTTAGAACTACGCAGAGAAACAAGCTAAGAGATAGCGTGCTAGGCCGCATATAAGATATCGGCTAGCAGATATCCTAGTACTAGACAAAGCACCTTTATAAACAGATAGCATATCCGCGAACAAGACAAGCAGAGACCGTAAAAGGCAGACTATAGAAGAACTTCTGTAACAGAGTGTCACTAAGGATGTCGAGATGCTAGACATATAATACTCCGAAGGGGAAGACAGCGAGCAGGATATTAGAATAGAGGACCTTAGTGTAGACATAGAGGACCTCTACATAGAGAGATCAAGATCACGTTCACGTTTACGTCTATCTACCACGAAGAGCCAGCAGAAGAAATCTATAAGGGCAAAGTCCCTAAGGGTTAAATCCGAACAAAACGCCGCTAAAGCATCATCGACAAGGTTGCCTCTACCTAGACGGAAATTAAAGGGCGATAGTAAGCAGTATACTTTAGAAGCTATTAAACCTAGATCACAGAAAGGCTTCTTTAAATTAAAGCTTAGCGCGCTGTCTGTGTACTATTGCGGCTAAGAGCGAAAGATCGGCGCAATTAGAGTATTAGTTCAAAGAAACGTGGAAAATTGGCAGGTACTCGTATGTATGAGCGACTTAGCTGTTAATGCCCCGATAGTGTAGGAAATTGTTCCTAGCTACATGTTTGATACTAGTCTACCCGAGCGTTATAAGTAGGCTAGAGGTCTAGTTCTAAACAGGAGAGATGAGACGAGAACGAAGAATAGGAAAGTAAGAAAAGGGCCCCTATCTAGTATAGGTACTAAGGAAGATCTTCATATCATAAACAGCTAAGGAAGATTACTGTCTCTTAACGACTTTGAGTAGGGTAGCATCGTAACAGCGTCCCGCGTTAGAGGGCTATCAAACGAAGGCAACACTCCTATGACTTTGATCTAAGGGAAATTCCGCGGACAAAGAGCCAAATTCTTTACTAGGACTATGCTCGGCAATGTCTTCAGACAAGTAGTAGTAGACAGTTGCATTAATTAGCTACTTCAAGCTAGTAGCTTTAAAGCCGTGATTGTAGTAAGAGACCCTCGGTTTCCGAAAAGGCTAGGATCGAGGAAACAAAAGCAGGTGAAGAAAGAGGAGGAGGAGGAGGAGGAGGAGGAGGAGGAGGAGGAGGAGGAGGAGGATAAAGATGACGAAGAGGACGAAGAGGATGAAGAAGAAGGCCTAAACGAATATCGCAACGAAATAGATGATGACTTCCTACACGATGAATCTAGCGAGCAGGATAGCGATGCCGAGAGTAGTGTAATCAGCGCCAAATCTAATGACGAGGTGAGCCAGATAGACTTAGAGGCGGTTTCTAAGGTTAATTCCGAACCTTTTAAAAGGAGAACGAAGAATTATCAAAACACTGCGAACTCTGGCCATGTGAGGTCCTACTAGGCCGGATCTGACAGGCCTGCGCGAGAAAGAGCGAGGCAAGATAAGGAGCTTTTGTAGCCGCTACGCCTAGTATAGTAATACAAGGAAGCCCGCAAGCACAGCTAGAGCGACAAAGCATTAAATTCTTCACGGTCTAAGAAGTAGCAGCGTAGCTATAGCGATGCTTTCCTAGAGGAAGAAATCCAGACCAGATTAACTCGGCCTACTACGCGGAAGGCTCCGAGTACGCAACACTATAGACAGACACAAGGTTAAAGCACAGATAAAGACATTGTTCGAGAGCTTAGGAAGAAGCCGCGGGAATCGTTCTCGCTACCCTCTTATCCAGATCTTTTAGAAGAGAAGGAAGTAAGTAGTAAACATTGAAAGCAATTTCGAAACACCGCTATAGTCGAGACAGATAATGACTAGTCTTCATGAACTAGGATTCCTGAGGTCGTATTAACAGAGCATACATAAGTAGCGGATTAGGTTCGGCTAAGAACGACGATCTTGTGCCATTCCTTCACAATGATGACTTTATAAGGGACAAGAGAAGATCATAGAGACGTAGTAGCTTTTTTAGTAAGCGAAATTAGATGCTGTACACGGGATAAAAGGATGCCTCGTTATTAATACTTTACTCGGCCGCAAGACCGTAGGAGCACTCTTGCTAGTAGCAATAGTTACCTTAGAACGAATTTGCGTATAGCCTTTGCTGTCTTTTACATTAACTACCCCGATAAATCCTAATCAGAGCTGTCGAAATATAACCTCATCTCTTCATATATTCCGCATTATAGTTTGAGTACAGCGAGTTCTAAAGTTGACGAGGCGCTTGATAATGATGATAAGGATTTGATGGCGATACACTGACTAGAGGATAGCGAGGTCCCTAGTAATTAGCATAATGAATACCTTTCAGGAGCATGTCCTAGGGCTGACGCGAAATAGATCTATACTGACACTGTCTTAGCCGAGCTCGGTTAGTGTCGTCGATGAGGGCTCTTTAAGATGATAAGGCTATGTTTAAGTTTAAATCGAATCTAATAAGGATCAATAGTTTGATGACATCTTATATCGACAGGTCTGACCGTAATATGGAGGACGACATGCACGGACGTAATAGTATCTTGCAGACTACTCAATTAATGGCGTTTCTCTTTAATGCCTACTATCTCCTCTTATCTTTGTTGTTTATAGTTTACTAGAACCTGTTTTAGCTTGGCCTATTTAACGCTCCTAGACGAGCTAAAGGATCTACTAGTAGACGCGTACATACTAGTCAAGCTACGTATAGTGTAAAAGGCTAGTCAGAATTGTAACTAAAAAAAGCTTGATACTCTGTATACAATTAACATCGAATAACTAAATAGAATCCTGCGCCTATACCTATTACTGCTTCTGCAGAGTCATGACTAAAGGTCAAGATTATCGTCTACTAGGTCTTCCCCTCCTTGTAGCGGATTAGACTACTAATTAGGTAGTGCCTTAAGCACGCTGCCCTGACGCCAAAGAAATTCGCCCTGTTATAACTCGCGAGATTGCGCGCGAATGTTAAACCTAAGAATTAGTAGAATCTTACGCTCGTCTCTTAGTACTAGCACACTCTAGCGGTCATAGAGAATTTAGCGATTAACCTCATCGTCTTAGTTGTCCTTACTGTCTTCGTCATCCTCCTTAGTGTCGGCGTCATTGACCCTAATCTTGTTCCTCCTGACTAAGGCTAGCTTCTGTCGTTTCCCTTAACTGTCACGACTAGAATTGCTTTGCCTTTATGTCTAAAGTGTAAGGTTATTCTCATCGATCTCTTCGATATTAACTTGACTGTCCTCACAGATTTGCTTTACATGCTCGTACAGACTAACATTGTATTAATGTAGACTCTTATTGCCTACAGGTGTCTTAGAGCCCTTAGTATATTCCTTTCCTTTAGGTAGGTTAAGTTCGTCCCCGAACTGGCTCGCGGCTTCCTTTAGAGTAGCGTCCTTCGTACCGCGGGCGCCGCTCTCTGCCTTGTTACCTATAGCTGCTTGCAAAAGTGCATGAGCCGAACGTGAAGTTTTGGATGCCGGGGCTTACGTTGCTAACGGCGCGGATGTCGATGCTTGCAAGGGCGTGCTTTTTAGCTGCTCCTTAGGTCTATGCTTCTAGATGTACTACCTAACGGTCTCCCTAGGTAACAGGGGACTACGGTTAATACGTACATCCCTTATTAGGTCTTCTATGGCGCGTAACTACGTACCGTACTAGTAGTAGGACAGAGCTGTCATATAGAGATCTATATCTGACTTCAGATAGAATGTCATAGATGTACGAGTCTTAGCCGCAGAACCTCCTAATTGCAATGCTAGATACTCCTCCCTAGGCGCCTATCCTAGGTTACGCGGAGCCTGATGCTCCGCATAGCTACTAGCCAACTCTTTGACACGATCCTCGCAGGCCTGCTTGAATGCAGCTTTACTCTCTTTAACATATTTGCTACGAAGATACTTGTTATCTTCGTCTAGGCTACTACTATAGGTCATATTATATAGCTTCTCGGCTATGTTCTCAGGAAATCCCGGGTATCCCTCGTCTAGGATCCTACGCTAACGATGAGCCTAGTAGTTATCGTCGAGACATGCGGCAGCCGCGTTAGGAGCGGAGGTACACCTTAGAGCTTGACATCGAGAATCATAGTCCGTCACATAATTAGGCTACTAATAGTAGAAAGGTCTATTAGGAAATACTAAACTCATGTCTAGGAGAACATCTTTTGCTCGTAGACTCGCAAAGCGCTCATTGTAGTGCACGCGAAACTCTCTCTCTTTGCGTTCATTTACATCGACGATCTTAAAGCGCGGCCGACCTAGGTATCCTGTATCTAGTATAGTTCCGAATCAAGCTTGCTAATAACTAGGGATTACGAAGCCGGGATTACTAGCGCTAGATTCCTAGGTCCCTTCATCCCTCTTAGGTAGCTAGTTACGCTAGACAGGCTTGCTGTATTTTAGTAGCTTGAACACACTATGATCGTAGCGGTACTCGTAGCCTACGTCAGCTTTGTAATAGCTACAAGTAGGCTTCGCTTCGTCGTATAGTCGACGCGCATCTCTGTAGCAATTACATGTAGTCTTCCTTCTACTATATACTATCGCTAGCTTCTCTTTAGTGCTTAGTGCCTCTAGACGCTCGCCCGTGTACCCTTCGAGCTCTAGGAATGATTGCTAATACTCGAGGCTAAATTCTGGCGCTCGAGAACTCTGACTAACAGTTAAACTGCTATAGGGCGAGTGTATGTCTATTAATTCCTAGCGAGAAGCTTCTGGTCGATCTCTATGTAGGAGCGATCGCCTAGCTGTACCTACAGTGTCTTTACTAGCTAATCTTCGGGCGTGTTCTGCTTTAGCCTCTTAGTAATCAAAGCTATGACCTAGCTTCAAAATATCGGTCAGGTAGATAGGGAGCTAAGAGTCGATGTAGTCTCGTAACTTCAGTAGTTTCTGCTTTATGTTAAGAAAATAGAGCTACTAAATCATCTCCTTACGATTAGCTTTATCTCGCTAGCAAGCGTCTTCTTTCGTGATTTCGGCTTCTAAATAGCCTATACGCTTAGCATCTTTCAGGTCTAGAAGATCGATGCGGATCCTACACATCTGCTTGCAAGAGACTTGCTATAATTTGGCATCGACTAATTGTAGCTCCTAAAGTATAAGCTGCGGATTATAGTTGTACTTTGCTAGACGGCGTTCTAACTCTTAGTCCTAGGCATAGTCCTTCCTAGGGAATGTAGGTAGGGACTAGTCTTGTGTCTAGGTGTCTAGTTGCTAGTCCTCCTCGACATTAGTAGGCGCCAAGTCGTGAAGCACAAGCTATGTCTATGCTTTATCCTTAGCGAGCGACTATTCTATGTTGAAAACTTTGAGTGTTCGTGATTGTTCGGGTTAATTAGTGTACTGTCATTATAGACACTAAGTCTAGACTACTTTATACAGCATTAAAGACATAGTATAATCTTAGGCGCTAAAGTCGGCGGCTGTAAAAATAACTAGCGAGGCCCCTAGAGTATATGTCTAGCTATTCTCTAGCGTCTCGCCATAAGTCGCTCGCAATCCGACAAAGGGATGTTAGCGACCAAGAGATGGCGGCAAATAGATATGGGCGTTAACACGAAGTAACGTACAGGTTAGCGACAGGCCTCCGCGAACGTCCGCACGGCCGCCTAGATAATACGTAATAACAGACGTTGTCGCGAAGACGTCTATATGTCCGGAAGCACCCAAGAACGCGAGCTTGTGCTACTTTCTTGACAACCTCAGACATTCTCTTTAATTGTTTGCGCGAGAATTAGAAGAGGAGAGTTATAGGCGGATAGTGTCTAGATTACAGGAATCGCTAGGGAGTATTAAAGACTATACATAACGCGATTAATGAAAAAGACTCTGAAAATCATAAAAGCTATAAGGCGAAGATGCATATGTATAAAATTTAGAAAGAGAAGATCTAGCGAGGCTGCCTCTACAGGCATAGATCCTCGCTTGCTAGAGCCTTGGCTTCGCTAACCTTAGGCACCATTATATATAGAGGGGGTAATTAGCAGGTAGAGAGGATGTGTGTACATAGCGCACACTAACACTATAGCATTGCTACATGTCCTCTCGCTTTACTAAAACAGGACCGTATTTTCTCAGGACCGATTACGAGATGAGCCTTCTATTTTAGCGTTGCTATCTTTTAACTTCAGTAACGTCTCGTTCGTGGATGTTATGGACTATCGACCTTCTATAATGCTTTAGCTACTTACTATAGTACACAGCGCGCTACTCGCACTCTAAAGGCAAAAACTTCAAACTGCTACAGATCCTCTCATCGTACTAGTAGTCTGCTTCCTACGGGTACAAGACAAAATCCATGCTCTTGTGTACAGTCTTATGCCCATGCTCGTCACCTAGAGTCTATACATCAGGCATGCGAGAGGTCGACCTTAGTAGCTAAATGACCCTATGCTTGCGTATCTAGCGTTTAAAGCATCGTACGTGTAGACCGAGTTAACAGTGTTAGCAGTAGAAGTCAAGTAGCCTATAGTAAGTAGAATAATAGTCTTTGCACACATAACATCCTAATACAAGTAAGTTGTAAATACTTTGCTTCACTAGGATCTCGACTAACTGTTAGCGTTCTTCTCTAGGCTAGTTAACGTTCCTATTATAGTGACTTCCCTGTTTTTCTGTGCTAAGATCGTAGATTATAGCTCTCGAGGTCTTCGGTTATAAGAGCCTGCTCGACTCTAAAAATAGCCAATTAAGTAGCCGCCGAACATTTGCGGCGCATCGCTGTAGTCGTAAGCGCGTATGTTAACTAATACTAGCATCTTAGTCAGCTTGCCTGACCTTACGCACGCTTTGATCTTCTTATTGCTTGCGGGGCCTTCTCTAGCAGCTGCTACGGGACATCGCGATTCCTCTCTTTTCTTGACTTTTTTTTTTGAAATGCTTCAAGCTAGCTGCTAAGCGAGTAGAAGGACAACCTAGGTCCTACAAAGAAACGGATATTTACTAGCCTCTATTGTCCCTTTTGTAGTCATCGCCGATAACTAGGACGAAGGGTCGCTTAAGTGTGTATGTAGGAACGTGCCTTACGCTTAGGAAGTGTCTCATATTGCTAACACCTATACCGTTTGTTCGCTTAAAACCTATAGTCCGTGCTAGTTTTAATAGCTGCTAGCGAATCTGCATAGTTCGGCGGATCTTTAGGAGATGAAATGTGTTTGTAGCCTAGGGAAGGTATTAGTGTCTACTATTAAGGCTATTCTCAAAGAAGAAAATTTTAAGTTGTAATTCTACAAGTAGATAGCGCTTTGTATGCTTGCCGCGTTACTAATAAGCTTAGACTTTGTGATAAATTTGCTCTAAAAGCTAGGAAAAGAATGACGAACTAGTTCAGTTGTCTTAACGGGTCCTGCTCCTTCGGCCACATCTATGATCCGACGTCGAATGATGTGAGATTCTACTGCTAGAATCTACAATGCGGTTTGATCTCTTACATAACATGCTAGACGCCTTAGCATGAGGGCCGACCGTGCCATGAAGAATTAGGAGACCTAAGAACAATGCTACAAGGCATCTTGATTACGGAATGTCATAAGGTAGGTGCCGATAGCAGGAAGGGGATCAGGTGTTAGACTTGTTAAGCTTTCGTAAAGAATATCGATAATAGCAGTTAACCTTGTAACTAACTCTCCTCTAAGCAAGAGAGGATTAATCTAAGAATTAAGCACGAAGCTCCTAACTGCCTGTCCTGAAGCCATCCCTATATACTAGAGATGCTAGGCAGCTCTATAGGATCTGTCGACAGACCTGACAGATCCGTGTCTGTAGATCTATAGGCTAACCCTACAGATCCTAGGGTCTGTCCTCACGTGACAGATCCTTCCTCCTACGTAGCCTATAGATCTGTAGTCTTACCCTACAGATCCTAGGGTCTGTCCCTACGTGACAGATCCTTTCTTCCATTTATATAGTCTGACTTAGACCCTAGTACTCTAATTCATCCTATAGCACTCGTGACTCATGACATCCATGATACTATCCCCCTCTTAGCCTAGCTCGTCCCTAAGCTACCTTATTAGCGCGGGGTTTCTCTTGTCATTTCCTTTGTGTAGTAATGTCTTCTCTTTCTACATTACTGCCTTGTGTCATTCTAGACACTAACGCCCCTTTAACGCAGAAACGTAAACGCCGCGCAAATCGAATCTATCGTTAGGGCTAGGACAGTATGAAGTCCTGTACTTAGTGTCAAGAGTTAAAGCTTGTTTGTCGAGTGCACATTTCCTCAGGGAAATGTTCGTAGTGTCACTTTAGCAACTGTCGGAGTTACGACGCAAAGGTGACAGAGGTCGAATAGAAGAAGTTAGGCAATCGGCGGAAAAGACTAATTACCGATCTCGATCGTGTAAAGGCGGCCCTAGCCGAGGCTTCGCAGAAGATGATAGAGGCGCATGCGAAGGAGATGTGTCTTCGAAAACAGTTAGACGCGGTCAACCGTGAGGTCGAGGATAGTCGTGCTCTCGAGGAGCGTGAGATTAGGGAGGATGAGGCTAAAGAACAGGCTCTTTAGCAAGCTAGGTTTCTTCTTGACCTAGATCCCTCAACCGGTCTTGCTCTTAGTCCTACGACATAGAGCGTAATAGAAGGTTTTACTAATGCCTCTTTTTAGGGTTTCCTGGATGGCGTGATAGCCGAGCCCCTTGACAGCGTCCCGTAGGAGCCTAGCCGTGGCTTATAGTCTTCTCCCTAGGTTCGTCCTCCTCTCGAAACTTCTTATCTTTTGCTAATAGTTCCTTAGGTGTTCGAGGGGTTCCTAGGTGTTCTCGGTACTTCCGTATCCTTCCTATTTCACTAGGTACTCTCGCTACCCGTCCTGCTAGCGAGTGTTGACGATCTTCTCGACAGTGTACTCTAGTTCTTCTACTTTAGGGTTAAGTAGTAAGGATTCTGTTTGCAGTGCTACGTCTAGCGCTACTAGTTCTAGCAGAGAGACATAGAACACCGGGTGTATTCTTATCTGCTTAGGTAGCTGTAATTCGAAGTTAACTAGTCCTTTCTTAGCCTTGATTCGGAATAGTCCTAGTTTCACAGCGTCTAGTTTTTTACTCGGCTTGTCCGCTTTGATGTAATAGCAGAGGAGATATACTTTGTCCCCCTCCTTTAGAATTAGTCCCTTAATTCTCTTACGATTCGCGTACTATACTATGTTCTGCTAATAGAACTGTAGGTCGAGTCGTGCTTCTGATTACAATCGGCGTAGATGTTCTACTTGTCCAAGTGCCGCTAGGTTAGGATTGTTAGTTAAGACATCTAGGACGTCTTCTATTGTAGATCTATATGCCATCTAAAATGGCGAGAGTCCTGTTAACTCTCCCGGCGTACTATTATACGCGAGTTATGCTATTAGCAACAACTCTACCTAGTTGTTCTGGTCCCTATTTACATAGGACCTAAGGTACTGTTCTAACGTCTAATTTAGACGTTCTGTCTGTCTATCCGTCTAAGGGTAGAAAGAAGTACTTAGTCAATGTTTGACCTGAAACTGTCTCATTAGGGCCTTCTAGAAGTTAGAGGTAAACACGGATCCTCGATCCGTTACTAGGTCCTATAGCATGCCGTGTAGTGCTACTACCTATTTGATGAAGATATGCGCGATATCTTTAACCTTGAAGTCTTCGCGGTAGGGGATAAACTTCCCGAACTTAGTAAATCGGTCGACTACTACTATGATCCCGTCGAAGAACTCATTAGTAGCGGGTTCTCTCGACTAAGGTAGTTTGACGATAAAGTCTATGGCGAGCGATTCCCATGGCCGTTAAGGTACTCTAAGTAGTCGTAGTAGCCCATACAGTTTATGACGGTCATGCTTACTCTGTCGGCAAGTCACACATCGTCGGACGTAGTCCTAGATTGCCTTGCCTATCCCAGGAAAGTAATATTCTCGTCGGAGAATTTGCTTCATCTTAGACACTCCCGGGTATCCTGCCTAGGGAACATTGTGTCGGAGGCGTAACAGCTCTAATCGTAAGGATGTTAGCACATATATTAACCCTTAGAAGAGAAGTATTCTATCTTTGTCTTCCTAATCTTCCTGTCCCTCGATGTCGTCATAGACAGCGATTATAGTCGGGTCGTAGACTAGGGCGTTCTTTAGGTCGTTCTGAAAATCACTAGTCTATGTGACAGTCATGGCCGCGAGTCGGTTTACTCCTAGCGTGCTATTACTGTTCTCTTAGAGAACAGCATGTTTCTCCTGCTTCACGCCCTTCATGTAGTCAGTCTGGCGGCTAAGTGCATTAGCTCGTGCGTTCTCGGATCCCTTGCGATAGACGATCTTGTAGTTAAAGCTAGAGAGTTCTTTACTCTATCAAACTTGTTGTCGATTTAACTCTTTCGTCGTTGTGAAGTATCGCAGGTTCTCATAGTCTGTGTAGACTATGACTTAGTGCTTAGAACCTTCTAGGTAGACTCGCTAGGCCTTGTAGGCGTCTACAATGGCTAGAAGTTCTTTGTCGTAGACGTCGTAACGGAGTTCAGGTCTAGACAGCTTCCTCGAGTAATAGGCGACAGGCTGTAGTTGTCTACTCGGTCCTAGTTGACTTAAGCATGCCCTGAGCGCTACGTCAGAGGCATCTGTTTCGACTATGATAGGCTTATTAGGGTCGAACACAAGCAAGATCGGCTGATCTATAAATCGTTGCTTAAGTTCCTTAAAGGCATTCCGTTAGGTCTCGTCCTACACGAATGGTGTATCCTTCGTCGTAAGGGTCGTAAGTAGCGCCGTGATCTTCGAGTAGTTTGCCACAAATCTTCGGTAGAAGTTAGCGAACCCTAGGAAGGACTATACTTCCTTAACGTTAGTTAGGGTCGGCTATTCTTTTACGACCTAGACTTTCTTAGTGTCTATCTTAATCCTATTCCAAGCTACGACGTAGCCGAGGAATTAGACTTCTTGCCTATGAAACTCGCTCTTCTGAGGCTTAACCTTCAGCTTATACTCCTAGAGTTTCTGAAGTACCTTACGTACATAAGTCCTATGTTCGTCGATCGTTCGAGAGTATACGAGGATGTCGTCTAAGTATACAACTACGAAAACGTCGAGGTACTCTCGTAGCACGTTGTTAATAAATGCCTGCTATGTAGCTAGGGCATTTGTTAACCTAAATAGCATGACTATATACTCGTAGTGTCTAAACCTAGTTCGGAACGCGGTCTTCTATTCTTCGCCTTCCTTAATTCGAATTCGATTATACGCTCCTAGTATGTCAAACTTTGAAAACCACGTTGCTCCTTGTAGGCGATCCTGCAATTCTAAGAGCAAAGGAAGCGGATAACTATTCTTTACTATGATGTCGTTTAACCCATGATAATCTACATAGAGTCGCTATTTGTCTTCCCCTTTAGGAACAAACAGGATTAGATATCCTACTAGGGACTGCGACTTGCGGATGAAGCCTTTCCGGAGGTTGTCTTCAAGGTATTTCCGGAGAATCTCTAGTTTCACTGCTAATAAGGGGCGAACTAATTGCTTCGTTAGCGTCCTGCCCGGGAGTAAGGGTATCTCGTGATCCTACTCCTAATGTTCTGGCAGAGCCTCTTAGTCGGGTTCTTCCTCGAAAAGAGTAGCGAACTCTTTATATTCATCAGGAACTGTGAATTCGACCTTGACTTTAGATTGTGTTGCTTTAACCTATAGGACGTGCACTTCCTGTTCTAGATCCTTAATAGCGGCGACTATCTCACTTAAAGTCATAGCGCATATTTCGATCTTGCCTAGTACGTCGTGCACTACAGGTAGAGGTATCGATTTCGAGAGTTCCGGGAACTAGATCCTCTCGTTCTTCTAGTTAATATAGGGGTTAGCGTTTCTTAGCCAAGGTAACCCTAGCACTACATCCGAGCTAGGTGACTCCGTGATGTCAAACTAGAGCATCTCTTAGTAGCGTCCTAACCGCAGAGGTATTATCTCGGTCTCCTCGTCAACTATTCCTTAGTTCTACGTGACTAGCTTTCTATCAATCGCTTGTAGCGAGAAAGCATTCGTTTTTGCCTGTAGCCTTATTCTAGCTGTCCTGGCGAACTTAGGCGTCATGAAGATTCTAGTACACCCTGAATCTATTAAAGCCCGGGCTAATGTCTCGTTAATGTGAACCTATACTCTAAGGTTGTCTGCGTATCTAGCGCTAATTACGGCACATCGTTGCAGCCCTGTCTAGTCCGTCCGTAGGTCTAATTCTAGCGGACCTCGTTGTTTCCCGAATAGCTGTCTTCTCGAACTAGCTCGGGTATTATGCGGTCTTAGTTTATACTTCTCCGAGCGTTTCCGCTATCTGGCCTAAGAGCTAGCACTTGCTCTTAGCCCCGTTATTCCTACGCGTTCCTTGCATACTCTAATTTCAAGGAATAGACTCGAAGTCGCAGCGCTTGTAGAACCTGAATACCTTTGTAGGTCGAGTAGCCTCCCTATAGCGTGAACTCTACCCCGAACGGTACTATTTCCTAGACGATTTTCTGATGTGCGTGAGGTTAAGCTACGATCGGTAGTCTCCTTAGGTGTCGTCGTATACGGTTAGTTAGCTCATCATACTAAAGCTAATTGACATGTTAGATTCCATTAATCTATGGGCAAGCCTAAGCCTATTAGTTCTGTATGAGCCGAATTATTTTAAGTCCGATGTCACGTAGCGGCATGGCCTATCTCTCTATGCTCTCGTCTTCCTCAGAATCGGGAATGACGGCTTCGACAAGCTCATAGTTGTCATTAGAACCTTCTTCTTCTTCTAGTTCCCGTTGTCTAGGGACTATTACACTAGAAGGTGCACCCCTTAGCACACAGATAGACTGTGCCTTATTCTGGCTAGGGTACTATCCGGAACCATCTTTGTCACTCATGTGAATCCGACAGTCGTCGTCGTAGCACATAGTCTAAGTAAGTGCAGCATGGTCTGGCACTCGAGTCGTAGCAGCTGTCTGCTTAGGTGCCGATGTTGTCGCGCGAGCCTGCTCTACTCTAGGCAGGTCCTGTCGTTGCTTCTTAGCAAAACAATCGCGGGCAAAATGTCCTTTCTTTCTACAGTTGTAGCACTTGAGGTTACTCTTGTCGAATGGCTTCTTCTGACTATTCCGCGGAGGAGAGCCTTTCTACGGCTTTCCTCGGGGTCCATTCTTCGGGCGCCCCTTAGTCGCGTCTAACTCTATTAGTTGAAGACTATAATAATCGCTTCGCTACTTTGGTGCTAATTGTTAGACCTTGTAGTTAGCCTAAGCTAGCTTGCGATTTCTATGTTGTCGTTCTTGCTGTTATTCCTAGATGCGATTGTTAATTCTAATCGCGAGATCGCTCATTTCCTTGAATGTCGTTAGCCGATCTCCCTGGGCAATCTCGTCTTTAACCGTCTCTTTTAGTCCCTGATAGAACTAAGCAGCCAAGGCATTATCATTCTAGTCAACTCTAGCGGAGAGGGTCTAAAAATCCGCGCGATACTTAACCGCGGAACCCTTCTGTTAGATCCCTAGGAGGGCTCTCTTAGCCTCCTGTTGTTCGTTACCTAGCCTGAAGGCCTCGCGTAACGCCTTAAACAAAGCTTTGTCTAAGTTAAGGATCTCTCTAGTCGTCGTCTTCCTTACTTTGACGCTACTAATGTGATCTAGATAATCTGACAGATGAGGCTAGATGAACTCAAACGCCGGTCCTTTTAGGTAAGAGACGATATACATCATTCGCTTATAATGTGTCGTAAACCGTTCTATATCTACGTAGAATGCTAGTTAGTATTAAAGGATAAACATCTCTACTTAAGATTGTTATCCTGTAAATTCCGTAGGACTTCCTATTTTGAAGCCATTGTTGCTATGCCCGTTTCTAGTCGTCGAACCCGTAACAGATGCTAGAGCCATCTCGCTAAGGTAAATGGATTCGAGCTACTAAGTAATCTATAGTGTAGTAGTAACTTGTTCTCGTAGTGTCGGTTGACTGTTGTCGCTAGAGGTTAAGCTAACAGCTAAAGAACTACTTGACATAGGCGTATGTTAAGCGCTTAACGAGTCCCCTAATACTTCCTTAGAAGTAGTGCTCAAAATGTCATAAGGTAGGTGCTAATAGCAGGAAGGGGATCAGGTGTTAGACTTGTTAAGCTTTTATGAAGAATATCGACAATAGCAGTTAACCTTGTAACTAACTCTCCTCTAAGCAAGAGAGGATTAAATTAAGAATTAAGCACGAAGCTCCTAACTGCCTGTCCTGAAGCCATCCCTATATACTAGAGATGCTAGGCAGCTCTGTAGGATCTGTTAATAGACCTAATAGATCCGTGTCTGTAGATCTATAGGCTAACCCTACAGATCCTAGGGTCTGTCCTCACGTGACAGATCCTTCCTCCTACGTAGCCTATAGATCTGTAGTCTTACCCTACAGATCCTAGAGTCTGTCCCTACGTGACAGATCCTTTCTTCTATTTATATAGTATGACTTAGACCCTAGTACTCTGATTCATCCTATAGCACTTGTAACTCATGACATCTATGACATAGAAGTAGGGCGTGTACTAAGACGTCTACGCGAATGTCCTAGTTATCACTATGCTTTGTACAAAACAGAAGGCTACGACTACATAACGTGTATTTATGAGCACGAATTCTGCTACTACTACTCTGGTACCTTCGTACGCGATAGCATAGTGCGAAACATTCAACTAGCTTAGTATAGGACGACCTGTCGACACTACAAAGTAAGCTCTGTTAGTATGCCATCATACACTCTATATAGAATTACGCTAGAAATAGGGCGCGAGAATGCTCTAGAACTACGCTTTGTAGATTAGTTAGGGGGCAAGGAGATCTAGATTAACTTTCGTCATGAACATGCTCCTATCGTGAGCAAGCGTCGCTTGCTAAAGTAGATAGTAAAGCGTAAGCGCTTTAGTCAAATCAAGCTCAAGCTCTAAAAGTAGTTAGCGGCTTAGACTATGCTTAGTAGCGAAGCTAGCGTAACGATAACCTTTCTCCCTTAATTCTCTTAATTCTGGCGCGAACTAGCGGTTCGAGCACTATGACTACTATAAGGAATCGCTCTACTACGAAAGAGGTAAAGGACGCTGCTAGCTTTAACGATACATAATAGAGATATTTCTAGGTTCGGCTTAAAGGGCTGCAGGAGTCTAACACTAGCTAATTTACTCTAGGATGTTACCTAGACCGTTGTCCTCCTCTTACTCGATTCTCCGGACGCTAGAGAGGCAGGTGATGCCGAATTCGCTATATGTCTATACACCTAACCGACGTAGCACCTTGCTCATAATACTAGGCCGCATCTGATACGCTTGCTAAGGAGATCAAAAGTAGGCACAACGGTACTATTAGATCATGGACAAAGGTTACGCTAAAGGAGGCTCGAGAAATTCTAGATGTTCTTAATGCCCTGTTTAGCCGTCAGAGCATGAATATGATAACTATGTCGATACTACGCTAGCAGATAATGTAAGCTTTTTGTTACGAGAAAAGAAGGAAAGAGCGAGAACATGAAAGATCGGAGGTAAATGCTACACGCTATTAGAGTCTTCCCTCTATTAGGTGTATGCTTAGTAGCCTAGCTAAGAATGCGCAAGAGAAGTGAAGCTTTCAAGCGCGGTGAAGCCTCACGCTAATCTAGCGCCACGGATTGTCAAAGATTCTTCTACGTTAAGGTGCACCTAATGTGCTATCCTAATAGGCGATTAGTGCTCGACCTTCACGATGGTTTCATGTAGAACCATGATCTCGGCAGGACATTCCTTATTAGCAATGTTAGCGAGCCTCTTTCTCTCGTCCTCTAACATCTCCTGTAGCTAGGCCCTAGACTAGCGTAGGGGGTCTATGAACAAGTCGTAGGGTAACATCGTCTGCTAGTTATCCTTAAAGAGGAAGGTCTAGATCTGTAACTAGCATGTGTTAATTGCGACTATTCTCATGTGTACCTATACTCGCTTAGTCTTCACTTGTAGTGCTAGACAAACGCAGGTAGCGCATCTTACGTATAGCTCGTTCTCTAGCTAGTCGATGCTCTAGATCTTATAGTCGACCGCGCTAAGGAGGACGTCGTCGATGCAAGTCTAACAGTGCTTAAATACTACGCGCGCCGTTATATCCTAGTCGATAGCGAAGTCGAATAGTAGGTAGCTTACTATTATTGAGCACAACGTAAGGATAGTAGTAGCGGCGTCCTAGTGCGATCTATGCGCCATGAAGTTCATTCTTAGTAATGCACTCTCATTAGCTAGAAACCTGAATGCCGCCAGAGCGAAATGCTCTGTCTTCGATAGAGACTGTCTTTCAAGCAGAAGGAGCCGGCGTATCCCCTCTTCATGGAGCTTCTAAAAGCTAGGGATCGTATGTAAAGGGCTAGCATCCTGATGCTAGATCGCAGAGTAGAGCAGAGGTAACTCTTCTACACTACGCATCCTTGCTTGTTCCTTAGCTCTCGAGTGTGTGTCAATTAGACGTAGTGCTTCTCCGAGATCCGAATAGGCAGTTCTAGAGGAGAGCTCCTAGATATCGCGATTATCTACTAGCCTGCATAATCTAGCTTAAAGGTCTAGGTTTTGCTGCTTAAGTGCGAGCTTCTCTCCTTCTAGCGAGGCAAGTTTCAACTTCATCGTGGCTTCGGCCGCTTTGAGCGTTGACACGGTCTCGTTAATAGAGTTACATGCCGCTTAAAGGGTAAGATTTTTAGCCTAGAGGCGTTACATACTAGCGATACGCCTTTCCTTCTCCCGCCTTAACTCATCTTTGAGGACGTCTTGCTTGTGCAGTATCTGTAGCATATAGTCTGCGCTCGCGCGAGCTATAGCTTGCTATGCCGTGTCTTAGATCTGTGCTTCGATAGAGATTAGGTACGCTCGTACATGCTCTTCGAGCCGTCCCTAGTCCCGAGAGTCGTTAGTGACTAGGGCTAGCTCCTCGTAGCTTTTCGCTCGATGTCGTTTTGGCATTTGTTTCACAGCTAGCTAATGTCAGTGTCAATACTAAGCTAACAGACTACAGCTATGATTAATAAGAGTTGTCTTCTAGGCGCCACGGCTTTTAGTCCTAGCGAGACGCTAATTAACAGCCGCTGCTGTTAAAAGTCGGGCGCCTCTATTAGCGCTTAGAGATAATAGGAGTCTTGTTCCATCTCAGGCTGGCAATCGATTGCCGTTAGACACTTTATAAGTGTGCTCGTTCCGCTATAGCAAACGCTAGACATACTCTCTACTCTGCTTTAACTATAGCACAAAAATCGAAGGAAATCCTAGCGTCCGCCTACACTGTCGACAGTCTAACCATGCCAAAACTTCTCGTGCGATGTTTAGACGGGCCCGAGTTACTCGCAGGTAGGCTCGAGAGGAAGATGATTACTATTCGGACTAACTATGCATAACTAGACCTAACATTCCTTATTGCCTGTTATATAAAGAGTAAGATATATAGAAAATATAGGCTCTTGTTTATAGATAGTTATAGTAGCTATATAAATATATACTTCCTTAACTAGTATAATAAAAATAAGATCCTTATTACTATTTATCCTCCTTATTTAATATATAGACTCTAGCTACTTAATATATTAGTCTTTAGTCCTCTAGATATCTACTATAGCTAAGAACTAGATAAGTTTCTTTATAACTACTAGAGGTTGTATAGTATTACTAAATGTAATTTCCTATACTTATTTATTATAATCTCGTTTCCTAGCTAATTTAAAGATAAATAAGCTAAGTTACGTAGATAGGCTTCTTTAGAGAGACTTAGTAAGTAGGGTTCAAAACAGATAATAATTAGAATAAAGATAAATTCTAATTAATAACATTATAATATAAGTTAAATATCTCGAAGCTATAAGGATATCTCGACGTTCCTAAATATATATAAGATTCTCTTACTATATATTTAATTACTAAAGCTATAGTAATCCCGAATTACTTAATTACTAGTAACTAAGTAATCCTATAGCTACTATAGTTTCCCGATTACTCTATCGTAAGTAACTAGATTCTATTAGAAGCTATAGTTCTTTATATTAGTCTAATAAATATAAGGACTAGTATATCCTATACTCTGATCCGTAATAAGATTATACCTTACTAATATTATTAACGTCTCAAAAACCTAACCCCTAAGTAGTACAAAGTACAAAGAGTAGACCGAGTAGAGCCGAGTTAGCTAAGTAGGTGCTAGTAGTATACTAGCAGTATCTTACTAGCTCGGCCTACTCGGCCTTACTCCTAGCTACTCGATTCACAGGCTCGTTAGCCTTCCTACTCATGCCTACTCGTAGGCGTGCTTATTTAACGGCTTTCTACTCGATTGCTACTTACCTATACTCGTACGCTCCTCTGACGTATACGTCTACTTAGCCCTACTCCTAGCCGTGTAATCTGGCGACAGGCATCACTACCGAGTGTTAGCGATATGTAGTAGTTAGAATGAAACTTGTCTTTAGACTGCCCCCTCACATAGCTCATTTACCGTACTAGCTACTACGCCGCTGTCTCTGCGCTATAGGTAGTCTCCGAAGCCTTCTATAGTTAACAGCTATAGCTTGTAAGTCGTCTACATCCTCCTATGCCTTTCCTCATACGCTTAGAGGCGCATCTAGTCCGCAAACTATTCGACGATCTTGTCTTCGACCTCTACGCTCTCTAACATTCCCTCATACTTCTTGACTACTAGAAACCGAAGTCGAGGCAGCCGAGTAGGTATAACAGTCATGTAGAGTACGAACTGCATAGACTACACGAAACTACAGAGGTCCGCATTAATGTTATCTGAATTCTAGTAAATATATACATACCTACCTGCTATGTTAGTAGTAGCTAAGTAGCTACTATGACTAAAATATGCTACTGTTAAATCATATCTACCTGCTATTACTATATCAAATTAGCAGGGACTATAGCTCTTACTAGCATGCTAGTCTCATAGGAGCTAAGAGACAAGTAAACTATAAGTAATACTATCTCCGCTAGCTCGCTAGACTTCAGGAAACACGGCTAGACCCCCGTTTAGAACACTACTATGTCTCCACGCCCGCCTGCTTAGCAGCCTACTATAGCCTCAGAAACGTGTGTCGAGATGCACATATGCACTTATTAGCGCATCTCGTTCCTCTGCACGTAGTACTAGACGATAAACGGCTTGTTCATTGTGCTATTCAAAGTAGCTAAGTTGTTGCGGGCTCCTACGACAACGTCGCCAAACTCGCCCTGTAGATGCTGTCTAAACTGTAGAGAGAACTCGTCGTACGATAGCTCTATGTCGTATGTATTCCACAGGCCTTAGTAGAATGCCTAGGTATACTAGTCTTCTGTCTTATACTCGACATTGACCTTCTTTTAGCCTGACTAATTAGCGTCTTCTGTCTTTATTACAATGAAGACGACCTTCCTATTCCTTTTGCTCCTAAACACACGGACCCCCCTAAAACTCATCTAAGGGTCGTTAGGGGTCCCATTGTAACTGACGACAATTGGCCCGCCGAAGAAAAGCTTATGTGCACCTAGTAGTCTAGCGAGTAGCACTCTAAACACCTTGTTCGTAATTAGGGGCGGTACACCGTTAGCCCGCTCCCTCGTCGCGCGACTCGCTATGTCCTCCCCTTTAAAGATCTTCTTGAACAGCAGGATTTTGACGCGTCTAGTAAACATGAAGTTAGTAACTAGTCGTCATATCTTAGGGTTAACTGCATACTTATTCCTATTCCGGGTTAGCCGCCTAGCGTAGCTGTCCTTGTAGTTGTCATGCTAGTCAATTATCTAGCAATTCTTGCTATAGTAGGCTACTACCTGACATGGGCACATCTTGAGCAGGCTGTCGATGCCATAATTGGCGCATTAAGCGACTATGCTAGCTATTGTCTCGAATAGTAAGATGCAGGGTTAATTGATGTTACTACTACTTATGTGTATTAGGCAAGTCTTCGAAGTTAGTTAATGTAATCGGTAAAGGGTTAAAGTAGAAGAGCAGTAGTAGATATAGATATCTCTTGCTGCCAAGTGCACGTGCTGCCGCCTAGCTGGCGCACATGAGGCCGTCGTAACTGCTGTCTAGATTAGTTAGCTGCTACGTGCCGCTATGTGCTATATGTAGGTAGTTATCGCTCTTAACAAAGAAGCAGCAAACATGGCGACATCTATCCCATGCAGCTGTGTCTGCTAAGTGCACATGCCGCTGTCAAGCTAGTATTAGTGTAACTATGTCGCGGTTGCTACCATTCCTAATTCCTCCGTATAGTAGTAAATAAGGTCTGTAGGTCGTAACTACAAGGATCATTTTTTACTGCCTTTTGAGGCAGAATCGCCTGATATCGTGCCTTCTTCATTTAGTCATGCCTTCTTCATTTAGTCATGCCTTCTTCATTTAGTCATGTGCCTAGGTAGCAGTGTGTAATATTTAACCGAATCTGTGACAGCGTCGCGTGCCTTCCGTTTCTAGCCATTTTTTAGGTAGCAGCGTCATGTGCCTTCTATTTCTAGTTATTTCTCAGGTAGAAGCTGATAATGTAACGATGCAACGTGTACGGTTAGCGACTATGCAGAGCACATGACCTATAGCTGCTAAAATACAAAAGAAGCTTAGTGCTTCAAACTTCTTTCTTTTAAACAACTACCTTATCTAGTACTTGGCTTCTTCTTTAGCATCTATACAGATACTAGCATACTGACAATACCATAGCATATAAACATTGTATGATTGTATGACGAGACTATATACTAACGCGCTAGTAGAATCTAAACCTACCATGTTAACAAATCCGACCCTAGACCTAGAGCTAGCGATTAGTGTAGGTTCTAAGCACGCCGAGTTCGCGGCCGACTACGTCCGTAATACTGTCTAGGCATTAGAAGCCGCCATCGCGCTGCAGAAGGCATATCCGGACTTCGATGCCTACGAGGATCTCGTTAACTACGCCCCTTAGGTAGAGCATCGAGCTAGGCACAAGGTGCTCGATGTCGCATGCGGCGGTAGCCTAATTAGGCTCCTAGCAAGTGCAAAGCTAGCTACGCTAGATAGTGTATACTTCTTAGACTTCTGTGCTAAGATGCTAGATAAGAGCTAGTAGTACGTGTTATAGCTAGGCCTTAGAGGTAATACTGTTACTAACTAATCTCTAGTACTATGCGGGACTACTAGGGAAGCGTAGACTTGTAGCGCTTCATCTAGGCGAGGCTCGGTCGCACCCCTACGGCTAGCATCAAGCAGGCTACTAGATGCCCTAATAGCTTTTAGATAGTATTTGCAAAGGGCGTGCTAGAGATGTTTAAGCCACGGGTCTATTCGGGGCTAATCCGCTAGCTACGCAAGCTAGTTAGTGACAACGGCTAGCTGATCTTAGATTAGAAGGAGCCTGCTCCTAGCTAGTAGCTACTCTTGCACTGACTAAGCGAGGCTACTTCTATGGCCTATTAAGAGTACACTATAAGAGACTAGGCCTTGTTACTATTACGTATTTAGAATGTTTAGCACCTCGCCCTACTAAGTCCCGGCTTTGACCGTCTAATCACGCAGTACACTATGATTGCTAGCTAGGACGAATTAGCGAGGGCGCGGAGATCTATGCTTACTTTCTTCGCTAAGCCTAGTGTAGCAAGTAAGGTGTTACTCTACATAGACTTTCTAACCTACTACCTGACAGATTAGTTAACTACTCTCTATAGCTTATTCGTCAAGCAAGTAAGAACCCGTGTCAGCTATCTAACCGCGGCGTTAGAGGTCAAAGTCGACATAGCGCGGCGTGAATAGCTTAATAGCAAGATTAGTAGTACTACTCCTAGGCAGAGGGGTTTCCGGGTCGAGCTCTTATACACTCTCCTCATCAAGCCCATGGTTACGATATCTCTTAATCAAGTTAAACGGGAATTGTCGCGCACAGAGACACGTGCGCTAGAACGACAGGTAGCGAAGGCTCTACAGAAAGGGTAGTAAATATACAAGGTAGATAAGCTAGCTAGCTGCCTAGACGCTAGCTAGCAGAGAGATGTGCATGCGATGAGAGACTTTCGGCTAGTAGCACTAACTGCCAATCCTGCGGCATGACTAATAAGTAGTTATGCACGTAGGTAGAAGACCTGCTTCCGGCCGTAGCAGGCGGCAATTCATGACTTTCTTGAGAACTTACTAAGCATCTATCTCTTAGCGATGTGCCTGCTATCAGAAAGAAGCTCGCAGCCATCATCGCTAAACACGAGTTTCCTTTCTTAAGGTTAGTAGCCGCAATTCTAACTAATTATACATACATATGCTAACTAGTTGTGTTTCTAGCTCCTAGCTAAGCTTCGTAACAAGATCTACAAAGGAGTCATTATGTCGCCTACCCTGATTAGCATCATGTTTAACTACGGCACGGGTCAGCTAAGTAGCCAAGTCGTCAAGTCCACTAGCGCTAGCTAGAAGAACTACGTGCTAGGAGCTCTCCTTATAGCATACTACCTTCATCGAGCTTACTAGTATAGCAGTCGTTACGCATGTCATAATTGTTTACGTTTGTTTCTCCTCGATTAGTCCTAAGTAGAGCTGCTAGCGACGCTACGCTTAAGCGATAGCGGCCCTTCCTTACTAGTAGCCGTAATATCGCGCTCCTTAGCTGTATTTAGGCAATGTAGCTTATGTTTAGTTGCTACCCTAGACTCTTGTTCCTCCTAGTCCGCATTGTATATGAAGTTATAGGTCTCAAAGTCGGCAGTGTTGTTAATGTACATGTCACATCGGCTAGAGATGTCATATTCGTCCGTTAGCATAACATGGATGCTATAGTAGACGCTAGTAAGCCCGTAGATGCGGCGACCTTGCAGAGTACCTTCCTGTAGACTAGAACGCATCGCTATGATTACTGTTATGCCATGAACATCGTCTGCTCTTCTAGCCGGATCTTTCGGCTAGAATAGGTCTACGAACATACCTGTGTAGGTCGGACGTTTGTTATGTGCTAGTATTATGTAGTTATAGCCGTCTACTATGACGCGCGATTTCTTGTCTTAGAAGGTTACAACATATAATAGGCGAGTAGGCAGCCGGCCCTCGAAGGTAACGACTAGGTCGATTTGTCCATTTCTGCTAGTAGTCTCGTCCGCAACTAGCGGCACTTCGTACTCCTAGACCTAGAGCTAGTCGTTATAGCGATTGTCCTAGATTCCTTGCTAGTTCGGGGTACATCTAATGACGTCTAGCTTAGTTACAGATAGATCGTCAGGATCCTTATAATGCATCTTCTAGGACTATATACTAGCATAGAAAGACACATCTAAATCGTCGACCTAATCCGGTCTTCTCTCGATCCTGTTAGGATCAAGACACATTGTATTTGACGTCAATGTTATATTAGACGACGCCCGGCACTCTCTAACAAACACTATAGTAGCATGACAGAAGTGAGGCCCTACCTCTAGCCCTATGTGTGCTACTACATTACTAACTATCCTCTATATGTCTCTACCTAGTAACGATTAGCTAGATCTTAGCCTTCGCTAGCTAAGGAAGGCTTCGACATCCTTCTGCTCTGTCGGTTAAGGCACTTCGCGCTCCTAAGCCTCTTAACGTTCGGCCTTAGTCTGCTGCCAGAACGTTAGGCTAGTATCAAAGAATGTAAGCATAGTAATCTTTCGCTAGAAGTACTCTATAATTTAGTCCTCCTATCCGTTCTTCTTGTTAGTTAATTTGAATAGCTTCTTAATGTATTCGACATGCTTATGTTCGAAGTAGCTAGTGTCGAGGTCTAGCGCGTTACTAAAGAGCCGTATCATGTCTATGTAGTATGTAAGGGCATAAAACTTAGGAAAATTAAAGTGCCCTTACAGTTTACATATATTGTCTACTGTCTTAGGCTCCTCCGCTTGCTCTGTCTACGCTTTCTTCTTTCTTAGCTCTCCTTTGCTTATGCGGTACTCCCTAAACTCTTCTTTATACTAGTTGCATTAGAACAGGGCGAGGTCTATGAACTAGAGCGTTTCGCTATTATGTGAAGGATATTGCGCTAACTAAGAGAAGTCTACTATTGCCCGCAAGAACCGGATAGCGCTATATGCCTTAGCCTCTTCTAATAGTAGCACGAAGACTAGGAGCAACTGTCGTAGCATACTCTTCTGTTCCTAGCCTGTCTATTAGCTTACTACAGACATCTGGCTAAACACCCGGAGGTTCCTAAATGCAGGCACCGCCGCGAAACGACGGTCGATAATGACATCTAGTTAATAATCTACAATAGTCTTGCCTTTGTTACTCTTTCTTGCTACTTTATACTAGCCCTCGGTTTGTAGGAGTGCCGCTCTAGCTTGCTTCGAAGACAGAGGTAGTCGACTCTTAAGCAAATCTCGCGTCTAATCTATAACGTACATTAATACGCCCTTAAAGAGTTAGTAGAGCACGTCTACTATTAGCGTCTTGTAGATATTTAGGCTAGGGTGCCTAAATGCGAAGTTCTGTAGGTCGTGTATATAGCTGCCCTAGTCCTTCTTCGCTACTTGCTAGAGCATGATTTGTATTTGCGTGTCCTTATGTATCCGCTATAGCGTAACCGCTTTAAGGTCTTCGCGTTTTTCTAGATCGATTGTACATATTGTGTAGTAGCGGTTATTCTTCATGCCTGTGATTATCACCTGTTCTTAGTAGTCGCTCGCATATACTACGATATTTAGGAAACATTGCTATGTCTCGCTATCCGCACATAAGACGTCGAGGCCCTCGCCCGCAGCGAGCTTAGTAATAGGGTCGAACATTGTCTTCATGTAGCGATAGTATAGCTCGTCCCTAATGCTTCCTTTCCCGCCTTTAACTACTAGTAGCATCGCTAGGAGCACGCTGCCTAGTCGATAGTTAGAGTTACGAACCGATCTAGGCAGGTTGCTAATCGTCAAGTATACTAGCTATGTAATCAGGTCACCTTAATAATTAGTAACCTGTGTCTTGTTACTAGCAAGAATTAGTAGCACAATTGTTGCTCCGTCTATTCTAAGCTCTTTCTGTTTGTCCTACTACTAGTCTGCAGAGGCCATGTCCTAATAGATCCGCCTAGGCAGGTCATCTAGAGTCTCGAGGTAATAAGGCGCGTACACAAGATCATTCCTGAAACCCTTGTGCCCTATGAGAAAGCGCATAACGTCTTCGACTTTCTAGTGCCTTAGAGGCACCGTCTTGACACTAGAGGTCGACTGTAGAGATTCTAATTCGATGTTCGTAATACTCTACTTTGCAATGAATAGTAGTTAGTAGGCACTTACTTCTTAGATCTTGTCCTTAAGCTCTACGCCTAACCGAAAGCTAAGCAGTTCTTGGATCTTCTGCAGCCGGGGATTCTTGAATAACCGATCGATAGCGTTGCTCGGAATGCCTTCGTGTAAGAGCTAGTATGCAAATGCTATATCTACATTACTTTAGAAGAAGGCATGGCCCTATTCGTTAAGTTCCTTATCTGTCTGTTCGTTAGACCTAGTCAAGGTTATTACTAACTCGGTAGGATTACGGCTCAACGTACACTTTAATCGGCCTGCCCGCCATGAGACTACCTACGCCGAAAGGTGTCCGCTTGTATAGTTACTCGCACCTAGTAGACAACAGCCTACTAGCGCGCATATAGATTAAAGCCAAGCTATGCTCGCTCGTGACGCTATGTAGCCTACCCGTTTAGCTGCCATTCGTGTCTCTATATCGTCCATCTAGAGATGTGGCGTCTCTTGTAAATGCTGCTAGGTTGTCGTAGAGACTAAGCGCGTTAATGTTACTACTATTGTCGTCGATTGCCCTAGCTGTCGCTGCCATCTCTTTCTCTTACATATCAGCCTTATTAAACACAGGCTTAATGACTATGACTAGTTCCTCGTTTGCAACATACTACCTATCTACTCCCGTAGCATCGTCGACTAATATCCCCTCCTCGTAGGCGAGGACATCATCTACTAATTAAGTTTCGACTCTGTCGTTCGAGTCTAAGGAGATGTTTAAATCTGACGCGTATTTCTCGTCAGGTCTAAGATCCATAGTGCTCTAATTAATAAAGTGCTGAAACTTTGCCGCCATGTAGGTAGGAACATGCTAGGCATGACTACTGTGACCTTTTAATGCCTTGCTGCAGCCTATGTAGTATAGTATGCGCTGTGAAGCCATTGTCGATGTAGTATGTTGCAAAGGCTACGGCGCTCATAGACGCGTTAATCACTATAAACACCTGACCCCTAGAAAGGTACGCGTGCTACGCGGGTAGCTAATTGCCGCTCGGACGGTTCATCCTATTAGCCGGCCGTGCGTGGTTAGGGTTAGTGTTTAGGTTAATAGAAGAATCGAGTGTTATTAGAGTGTAGTAGTAAAGGAGGGCCTAGAGTAGACGAAAATGGATGTGCTAGGAGTATACTAGCGGCAGTTATATTAGCTAACTTATTCTGTCAATCGTAGGCAGTACAAGCGCTATTTTAGCCAGGAATCCCGAATTTCAAGTAGTCTCATATATAAATCTAAAGTGTATAGTATTCATATGCATAGAGTTATACCCTCTATTACTAGCGGCTTAGATATGTAGCGTAGACGTAGTAGGAGTGCCGCTAGTATACTACTAGCAGTTGTTGTCTGTCGATTATAAGGGTTTAAAACGTGTAGTAGCGATCTATAGGTCAGACCTTGACGTAGTAGTAGTAGACGTACCGCTAGTATACTACTAGCATTTAGTAGCCGTCAAGTACATTCGAACGGACGAGATGATTAGTATTATGCATATACTCTATTAGATGAGGCGCTTGTGTAGTCGCTATCTAAAACGATACTACTTGCGCACGACTACTAGGATTACTCTATCACAAGATTGTAGTTAAACCCTAGTTAATCTGTCATCTTACGCTAGCCTGCGTAGCCTGTACGATCCTATGCCTCTCTACTCGCCCTAATCATCGCGCATGATATTAATGAAATCGTTACTAGTCTGCTAACAGTTCATAGTCTACTCTCCAAATTAGCTCTATAGCGCAACCTAGTAAAATCTCATTACCTCTGTTAATCGCGCTAACTGCATTAATCTAGTGCGACTAACCCTGCTATAGGCTTGCCTAGTCGACTGCAGTTTTAAGTTGTTATCTAGTATCGTGATAGCGTCGGCAGGTGCAAGAGTTACGCTACTCTTAATTTTGTTTATAGTCGATATAAGTAACTAAGGGTCGTCTTAGTAGCCTTTAACAATAGGATTAGAAGTCACGAAGTCCCCTATAATCATGGCCTTATCTTTCGACCTGTAATCTAGCCTGATAAACCTAGCTATCTTGTTAAATCTGCCTAGGATGTGACCGTTCTCTACTACCTACTAGAGATACTAGTCAAAGTCAGTACATGTTAGGCAAAGAAACGGTTACCTTGCGCGTATAGGCTCGAGTATCCTGTTCCTATATGCGTGTCTCAAGTGCCACAATTATTAGGACCCTAGCGTCTAGATCATGCCTACTATAGATAGTATCGTAGCAGACTAGTAGATAGACAATGCGGCGTCGCATATATAACGGCTACGGCTATAGCGATAAGGTACGAAAAGCGCGGAAGGGTCCGCCGCATCTTTCATCTGAAGTTAGCCAAGAGACTAACAAGTATAAACAACGCGTGTTTCGAGTAATCCTGACATCTGTAATTCAAACAGACACGATATAGGCATAGCCCGAACGATGAGTGTACGTGTTTCCTCGACAAGAACCTCTATGACCTAGCGCGGCACGATTCACAAACCTAAGGCGCCGCAGCAGCAGAGTATAGGCATAATCGAAGCGGGCCTTACACTTCGACACAACGATTACCTACGCCTGTATGCTACGTTAGAAGAACGGATAGAGCAGCTTAGCCTACTTAGCCGAATTGCGCGGTCGATAGTAGCGAAGGAGCGCATGTTCTAGGAAACAAGCGCCTTCTTTAGTAGTAGCAGGGAATTGCAACTCAAATTCCCGGCGATAGTAGAGGCGTTATAGACACGAGTAGGGGAGGTCAGTTTTCGGCATCTACTATACAAGATATCGTCAAACTATCGGCGGCAGACAGTCTAGAAGTCGACAATTACCTAGGGTTAACACAAAGGTAGTATGGCTGTTATAGTTTAAACATGGCTTAAAGGCCTTTAGAACAATACGTACAGGATATTCTCTCGTATGCAGAACGAATCTTACTACTGTATACGCAGGATCTACCGCAGAGTAACTACCTCTGTTAGGCTATGTCATATAGGTAGACGTGCTATATAGCGCGGATGTTTCGTAGTACCTATACTAGCTATCATTGAAGAATTAATGCTAACCGAGGCTAGTTCTACTAGCGGTATTTTAATAGCATACCGCTAGCAAGCTAAAAGTACCGCCGGCTAATAAGGGAAGCGTAATTTTAGGGGTAGCCGAATTTAGATGACACTCGCACGTCGCAAGATACTGTAAACATCGCGTCCTCTCCTTCTTCTGCATTAATAGACGCTACGTAGCTACATTAGATAGTAACTCGTAGTATGTGCATATTTACATGCTATAGATATTATCCTTTACTAACCTGCTACTAGACCTACATGACTAAGAAGGATATACTACGCTCTGTTCTCTGCCGATCCTTTAAGTCGCGTCCTTCTTTAATCATGCCTTCGAAGAAAGACAGACAACAGAGGTCACGTTCCGCATTATCTAGCGGCGGTTCGAATTACAATCTAGCGAATAATTTAGAAGACCTGCTAAGCAACGATGGCGATAGTGTAGACAACGGCAACAAGGAGATAGCTAACTAGGAGCATGAGGATTTTACAGTGCCTAAAGCCTATACGAAGGCGACTAATGTAAGAAACTACCCGCATATAGCGGCCATGCTAACATGCATATAGACGACGACATACTAGTCACGAAGAGACTAGACGCATAAGCGGTCATCCTTACCGCTAAGGCGGAATCGGCCGTATAAGAGGCTTTAGTCATTGTCTCGCGACGCGCGACGAGAGAGTAGCAGACCTAAGAATGACAGGGTAAAGACATAGCAGCTAAGCATCTGTCGAGGCTATTACAATAGCCGACCTACTAATTACGGGAGCGACGGCAACAGTTAAAACTACCGCAACAGCGAGTCTCGTAGCCGCTAGGGCGATAGTAGTAGTCAAAGTCAGTCCGGGAGCTAGTCGAGCAGCCGTCGAGGCCATAATAGTAGCTAGACTACAAACTCCGACTAAGGATACGACTACTCTAGCAGCGAAGATATACGTAGTAGCCCTCCTATACATAAAGACAAGTTAATTGAGCCTTTGCTTGTCAAAGTCTAAGAACTCTCGTAGATAGACGCTTCACGAGAGTAGAAGGGCATTTCTATGCTATACCCTACAGCTCCTACTTACTAGCTAAGTTGTAAGCATGTTGTAATGGACTAGTAGCTCGTAGCGCGTAACATGCTAGGGATAAAAGGTCGAGTTAGCTCGAGGCTAGACAACGTAGATTTAGATACTATAAGTACCTACGTAGGTCCTATAAGGAGGTACTAATGTTAGAGGCGTAGATAAGGCAGAGGTTGCGTTAGTGTCGTAACAACTACACGAATAGGGTTAGAGAAGCTATACTCGCATAGTCCGGCAAGGTAGACGATAAGCAGGGTTTAAAGGACTAGGCTGCGGACATGTTAATAGAAAGCAGATTCGAATGCGAGAACGAAGAAGAGATAAGGAGAGAAGGCTTAGATGTCGTCGAAAGCGCTAACATGTCACAGGACTAGAGGTTTCTTAGCCCGCTCGTGATCTTTTGTATAAAGAAGGCGTTCTTCTAGTTTAATTAGAAACTAGCATGGAATCCTTTAGAGTTACGCGAGGTAAACGCTTTCATGTTAAACAGCGTGTGTGCTACTATTACATACCTACTAGCCTAGATCAGAAATGGCCCTTCTAAGTTCAAGACAAAGGCTAGCAAGACAAGATAGGTTCCGGTTAGCGGTGTCGATTAATACGGTGATACTAGGGGGCTATTAGAGCCGCATGGGTTCTAATGCCCGCCCTTAGCATGCAGTGACCCTGCTACACATAGCAAGGGGGTCCTTCGTACATACGTTAGCTTGTATGTCGTCCAAGTAGGATTAGTAGTCGACGTAAGATGCCCCTACGCCGCTGACCCTACGGTACCCCTACGGGGTTAGGCTCAGACATGCTTTCCCTAATTAGGGGGCGTCGGGGGTTATAAGCACCTCTAGCGCTACCTCTGCGATAAGCAGAAAGCAGCGCTATCTTGTACCTATCGAAAGGTCGGATTACTCTGTCACACTACGAGATATTTTCATATTATATAGCATATATCTATATTAGTTCTACTTTCTCCCCCCTGCTTTGCAGTCTAGCAGAGAATACTATAATATGTCTAGAGTACTACGAACTCGTACCTAACGCGTAGCAAGCGCCATCCCGACTACCTGCGATAGCAAAGCTAGTCTAAGTAACTAGCCCGTAGAAGTACCCCCTACGAGCGACACCGTATCAAGCGACGGTTCCGCTAGAGGCTAACTACGTAGCAGACAAGGTAATAGACCCCCCGTACAGGGACTGCAGCTAACCCTGACTATCGACCCGGGCCTTATAGCCATGATTATTAATTAGGTCCCGAACTGCCTCGCGGACTAGAACTGTAGCCGTACCCCTTCTAGCAGTAATAACAGTGAGGACGACGAAGACGTCGCTATAAGCGGTACTAATAAACTAGCGGACGAAGAAATCTAGCGAGATTTCACGCTAGGGACCCGCTAAGACAACTTGCTAGCTAGCGCAGACTCTCCGCGTGTACCTGCGAACCTAGTGCCTGACTTCGGGGCTATAGTAGGCTAACTAGGAGGCAGTTATAACGCATGTAACCTGAAGCCGTTCAAGGGAGACACCTTGAAGGAGGCTCGAACTTTCTTGTAGGCATGTAAGGCAGTTTTTGTGCTTAACCTACGCGGATATTCCACGGAGGGCAAGCGAGTCGCCTTTAGTGTAATGTGGCTTGAAGAGGATAAGGAACCTCGTAATAATTAGCATGAGCGGTATGACCTTATACGGGTCTACGACAGAACGTATACATAGGCGGACTTTCGCTAGTTCTATGTCGACTAGGTCGAGGATCCGGGGAACCGCGCCCTTACTATGTCTGTCAAGTATGAGAAGGCCAAGCAGAGGAAGGGACAAACAACCTCTAGCTTCGCTACCTACCTCGCTACGCTCGAGAGACGGATGCTACCCTATACTAAGACGTAACGCGAGCGGTACCTACTCGTCAAACTTAATGACGATCTTCAGAATACGATCATGACTTTTCATGAACTTCTGACAACTTGGCAAGACCTCGTGTCCCTTGCGACACGTATAGAGATTACCTTAAAGCAAAATGAGAAATCGGGCAGCAAGGATAATAAGTGTCTAAGCCCCGAAGACCTACTAAAGGGCTGCTGTTACAAGCGCCCTAAGGGTCACGCCTAATGCGGTAGTTCATTCCGGAGGAGCAAGCCCTCTAAGCCTAAAGATAGTAGCGAGAAGCCTCCGAGTAGCTGCTACATCTGTGGAGCGAGAGACTATTAGGCGGCTCGCTATCCTAAGCGAAGCGATAGGAAGAAGGTGTCATAGATGTCATAAGTTACGAGTACTATAGGATGAATCAGAGCACTAGGGTCTAAGTCATACTAGATGAGTAGAAGAAGGGATCTGTCACGTGGGGACAGACCCTAGGATCTGTAGGGTAAGGCTACAGATCTATAGGCTACGTAGGAGGAAGGATCTGTTACGTGAGGATAGACCCCGGGATCTGTAGGGTTAGCCTACAGATCTACAGACACGGATCTGTTAGGTCTGTCGACAGATCCTACAAGAGCTGCCTAGTCTCTCTAGTATATAGGGATAGCTTCAGGATAGGTAGTTAGGAGCTTCGTGCTTAATTCTTAATTTAATCCTCTCTTGCTTAGAGGAGAGTTAGTTACAAGGTCAACTGCTATTGTCGATATTCTTCACGAGCTTAACAAGCCTAACACCTGATCCCCTTCCTGCTATTAGCACCTACCTTATGACATTTTGAGCACTACTTCTAAGGAAGTATTAGGGGACTCGTTAAGCGCTTAACATACGCCTATGTCAAGTAGTTCTTTAGCTGTCAGCTTAACCTCTAGCGACGACAGTTAACTGACACCACGAGAACAAGTTGCCGCCGCACCTCAGATTACTTAGTAGCTTAAATCCATTCACCTTAGCGAGATAGCTCTAGCATCTGTTACAGGTTTAACGACTAGAAACAGGCATAGCAACAATGGCTTGAAAATAGGAAGTCCTACGGAATTTACAGGATAACGATCTCAAGTAGAGATGTTTATCCTTTAATGCTAACTAGCTAATAGGGAAGGTGTGCCGACCTTTCACTACTACCCTACATGGCTAAAAGGCTTAGTAATTAGTCCTGTAACAGGGCTGATTACAGTCGGCTACATATGTACACACACTGCAACCCGAGAAATATCCGCGAGGTCACGTGACGCCAAGCCTGCGGCTAGCACCTGTACGTCTGGCATCTCAAATATCCGCGAGGTCACGTGACGCCAAGCCTGCGGCTAGCGCCCGTACGTCTAGCATATTACTAGCATTCTACGTAGATACAGAACAGTTTACAACACATTATAAGCGAATGATATATATTGTCTCTTACCTAAAAGGACTAGCGTTTGAGTTCATCTAGCCTCATCTGTCAGATTATCTAGATCACGTTAGTAGCGTCAAAGCAAGGAAGACGACAACTAGAGAGATCCTTAACTTAGACAAAGCTTTGTTTAAGGTGTTACGCGAGGCTTTTAGGCTAGGTAACAAACAACAGGAGGCCGAGAGAGCCCTCCTAGGGATCTAACAGAAGGGTTCCGTGGTTAAGTATCGCGCGGATTTTCAGACCCTCTCTGCTAGAGTTGACTAGAACGATAATGCCTTAGCCGCTTAGTTCTATTAGGGGCTAAAAGAGACGGTTAAAGACGAAATTGCCCGGGGAGATCGGCTAATGACATTCAAGGAAATGAGCAATCTCGCGATTAGAATTAACAATCGCATCTAGGAACGACAGCAAGAACGACAACATGGAAATCGCAAGCTAGCTCAGGCTAACTACAAGGTCTAATGATTAGCACTAAAGTAGCGAAGTGATTATTATGGTCTTCAACTAATAGAGTTCGACGCGACTAAGGGGCGCCCGAAGAATAGACCCCGAGGAAAGCCGCAGAAAGGCTCTCCTCCGCGGAATAGTCAGAAGAAGCCATTCGACAAGAGTAACCTCGAGTGCCACAACTATGGAAAGAAAGGACATTTTGCCCGCGATTGTTTTGCTAAGAAACAACGACAGGATCTGCCTAGAGTAGAGCAGGCTCGCGTAACAGCATCGGTACCTAAGCAGACGGCTGCTACGACTCGAGTGCCAGACCATGCTGCACTTACTTAGACTATGTGCTACGACGACGACTGTCGGATTCACATGAGTGACAAAGATGGTTCCGGATAGTACCCTAGCTAGAATAAGGCACAATCTATCTGTGCGCTAAGGGGTACACCTTCTAGTATAATAGTCCCTAGACAACAGGAACTAGAAGAAGAAGAAGGTTCTGACGACAACTATAAGCTTGTCGAAGCCGTCATTCCTGATTCTGAGGAAGACGAGAGCATAGAGAGATAGGCCATGCCGCCGCGTGACATCAGACTCGAAATAATTCGGCTCATACAGAACTAATGGGCTTAGGCTTGCCCATGGATTAATAGAATCTAACACGTCGATTAGCTTTAGTATGATAAGCTAACTGACTGTATGCGACGACACCTAAGGAGACTACTAATCATAGCTTAACCTTACGCGCATCAGAGAATCGTCTAGGAAATAGTACCGTTCGGGGTAGAGTTTACGCTGGAGGGAGGCTACTTAACCTACGAAGGTATCTAGGTTCTACGAGCGCTACGACTTCGAGTCTATTCCTTGAAATTAGAGTATGCAAGGAACGCGCAGGAACAACGGGGCCAAGAGCGAGTGCTACCTCTTAGGCCAGATAGCGGAAACGCTTAGAGAAGTATAAACCGAGACCGCATAATCCCCGAGCTAGTTCGAGAAGACAGCTATTTGGGAAACGACGAGGTCCGCCGGAATTAGACCTACGGACAGACTAGACAGGGCTGCAACGATGTGCCGCAATTAGCGCTAGATACACGGACAACCTTAGAGTATGGGTTCACATTAACGAGACATTAGCCCGGGCTTTGATAGATTCAGGGTGTACTAGAATCTTCATGACGCCTAAGTTCGCCAGGACAGCTAGAATAAGGCTACAGGCGAAAACGAATGCTTTCTTACTACAAGCGATCGATGGAAAGCTAGTTACGTACAACTAAGGAATAGTTAACAAGGAGACCGAGATGATACCTCTACGGTTAGGACGCTACTAAGAGATGCTCTAGTTTGACATCACAGAGTCACCTAGCTCGGATGTAGTGCTAGGGTTACCTTGGCTAAGAAACGCTAATCCCTATATTAACTAGAAGAACGAGAGGATCTAGTTCCTAGAACTCTTGAAATCGATACCTCTACCTGTAGTGCACGACGTACTAGGCAAGATTAAAATATGCGCTATGACTTCAAATGAGATAGTCGCTACTATCAAGGATCTAGATGCACGTCCTATAGGTTAAAGTAACACAATCTGAAGTCAAGGTCGAATTCACAGTTCCTGATGAATATAAAGACTTCGCTACTCTTTTCGAGGAAGAACCCGACTAAGAGGCTCTACTAGAACATCAGGAGTAGGATCACGAGATACCCTTACTCCTAGGCAGGACGCTAACGAAGTGATTAGTTCGCCCCATATTAGTAGCGAAACTAGAGATTCTCTAGAAATACCTTGAAGACAACCTCCGGAAAGGCTTCATCCGCAAGTCGTAGTCCCTGGCAGGATATCTAATCCTATTTGTTCCTAAAGGGGAAGACGAATAGCGACTCTACGTAGATTATCGTTAGTTAAACGACATCACGGTAAAGAATAGTCATCCGCTTCCTTTGCTCTCAGAATTGCAGGATCGCCTGCAAGGAGTAACGTAGTTTTTAAAGTTCGACATACTAGGAGCGTATAATCAAATTCGAATTAAGGAAGGCGAAGAATAGAAGACCGCGTTCCGAACTAGGTTCGGACACTACGAGTATATAGTCATGCTATTTAGGTTAACAAATGCCCTAGCTACATGGCAGGCATTTATTAACAACATGCTACGAGAGTACCTCGACGTTTTCGTAGTCGTATACTTAGACGACATCCTCGTATACTCTCAAACGATCGACGAACATAGGACTCACGTGCGTAAGGTGCTTTAGAAACTCTAGGAGTATAAGCTGAAGGTTAAGCCTCAGAAGAGCGAGTTTCATAGGCAAGAAGTCTAATTCCTCGGCTACGTCGTAGCTTGGAATGGGATTAAGATAGACACTAAGAAAGTCTAGGTCGTAAAAGAATGGCCGACCCCGACTAACGTTAAGGAAGTATAGTCCTTCCTAGGGTTCGCTAACTTCTACTAAAGATTTATGGCAAACTACTTGAAGATTACGGCGCCACTTACGACCCTTACGACGAAGGATACACCATTCATGTAGGACGAGACCTAACGGAATGCCTTCGAGGAACTTAAGCAACGATTTATAGATCAGCCGATCTTGCTTGTGTTCGACCCTAATAAGCCTATCACAGTCGAAACGGATGCCTCCGACGTAGCGCTCGGGGCATGCTTAAGTTAACTAGGACCGAGTAGACGACTACAGCCTGTCGCCTATCACTCGAGGAAGCTGTCTAGACCCGAACTCCGTTACGACGTCTACGACAAAGAACTTCTAGCCATTGTAGACGCCTACAAGGCCTAGCGAGTCTACCTAGAAGGTTCTAAGTACTAAGTCATAGTCTACACAGACTATGAGAACCTGCGATACTTCACAACGACGAAAGAGTTAAATCGACAACAAGTTTAATAGAGTAAAGAACTCTCTAGCTTTAACTACAAGATCGTCTATCGCAAGGGATCCGAGAACGTACGCGCCGATGCACTTAGCCGCTAGACTGACTACATGAAGGGCGTGAAGCGGGAGAAACATGCGGTTCTCTAAGAAAACAGCGATAGCATACTAGGAGTAAACCGACTCGCGGCCATGACTGTCACATAGACTAGTGATTTTCAGAACGACCTGAAGAACGCCCTAGTCTACGACCCGACTGCGATCGCTGTCCGCGACGACATCGAGGGACAGGAAGATTAGGAAGATGAAGAGGGAATACTTCTCTTCTAAGGGTTAATATATGTGCCGACATCCTTACGATCGGAGCTGTTACGCCTCTAACACAATGTTCCCTAGGCAGGACACCCGGGAGTGTCTAAGATGAAGCAAATTCTCTGACGAGAATATTACTTTCCTGGGATAGGCAAGGCAATCGAGGACTACGTCTGACGATGTGTGACTTGCTAACAGAGTAAGCATGACCGTCATAAACCGTATAGGCTACTACGACTACTTAGAGTACCTTAACGGCCATAGGAATCGCTCGCCATAGACTTTATCGTCAAACTACCTTAGTCGAGAGAACCCGCTACTAATGAGTTCTTTGACGGAATCATGGTAGTAGTCGACCGATTCACTAAGTTCGGGAAGTTTATCCCCTACCGCGAAGACTTCAAGGTTAAAGATATCGCACATGTCTTCATTAAATAGGTAGTAGTACTACATGGCATGCTACAGGACCTAGTAACAGATCGAGGATCCGTGTTTACCTCTAACTTTTAGAAGGCCCTAATGAGACAGTTTCAGGTTAAACATCGACTAAGTACTTCTTTCTACCCTCAGACAGATAGACAGACAGAACGTCTAAATCAGACGTTAGAACAGTACCTTAGGTCCTATGTGAATAGGGACTAGAATAACTAGGTAGAGTTGTTACTAATAGCATAACTCGCGTACAATATGTCATAAGTGTCAGGAGTACTGTCCGGAGTACTATAGGATACAGGATCATGTAGGTCCTAAGTGCTATGAGTCATAGTACCGTCATAGGAGTACTATGAGTCATAGGCATAGTCATGGAAGAAAGG
>JADDMT010000115.1:0-85325 GCA_021401465.1 Teratosphaeria epicoccoides
CCCTAACCCTAACCCTAACCCTAACCCTAACCCTAACCCTAACCCTAACCCTAACCCTAACCCTAACCCTAACCCTAACCCTAACCCTAACCCTAACCCTAACCCTAACCCTAACCCTAACCCTAACATGCTATTATTACTAGGACGAGAGGTTAATGAATCTTGATTAATTGATTAAATGAAGAAGAAGAAGCTATAGGTTAGACATGTAGACATAGTAAGGCAAAAGCTAAGCAAAGTAGAAGTAGAGGTTAATGTTAGTATTTTAGAACAGGAAGTTTAGGAAAGTAACAAGGTTTTTATACCCTCTAGTAGCCTCTCTGTTACCTACTATAACTATTAAGCTAGTAACTTAAACTACATATGTAGAGTACCTACCTTTAGTTAACTTACATAAGGACTAAATAATATAAGAATAGTTAATATAGCTATTATACATATATACTAACTATACTTATACTAGTTTACTAGCATGAAAATACTACAAGGTTTATACTAGGAGTATACTCCTACTATTTTAAGTAGTATGCATAGAGTATCTGTATATATTCCTACTAGTCCTAAGGTTCTATGACATGTTCTTTATAGTTATAACTAAATAGGGACAGCTAGGCTACTTAGTAAAGCTAGCATGTATGCTTACCCTATAATTTTAAAGATTAACTAAGGTATGTACTTATAGTTTCCTAATATCTTAATCTACATGTAAACTAAAGGTATTACAAAGCTGCCTAACATGTAACAGATTTAAAAATCTGCTATAAGTTAGTAACCTCTATCCTATATTTACTATAAAGATATTAAGGTATATATATAATATATGTTATATAGGCTATCTACCTGTTTACTTTTATATAGTATAAGTATGCTATATCCTATACCTTATACATTCTATATGTATTACTTAGTAAGGCTAGGGACATACTTATAGGAGGAGAGGTAGTAATATAGTTAGAACTAGGGGGCTATTAGAGCTACATAGGTTCTAATGCCTACCCTTAGCATGTAGTAACCCTACTATATAGTAAGGGGGTCCTTTGTATATATATTAGCTTATATGTTATCTAAGTAGGATTAATGCCTAATGTAGGATGCCTCTATGTCGCTAACTCTATAGTACTCCTATAGGGGTTTCCTGACCCTATAGTACCCCTATAAGGTTAGGCTTAGACATACTTTCCCTATTTAAGGGGTGTTAGGGGTAATAAGTACCTCTAGTACTACCTCTGTAATAAGTAGAAAGTAGTACTATCTTATACCTATTAAAAGGTTAGATTACTCTGTTATACTACAAGATATTTTTATATTATATAGTATATACATCTATATTACCCTAGCTAAGAAGAGAAGAATTTTTCTTCTCTTCTCTTTAAATTATCATGTTTGTATATATACTTAATACCTAACATAATAAATTCCTTCTATAGCTACTTCCTCTATGTAAATCTATTACCTATATGTAACCTTAATTTAATAGTAGCTATATTCTAACTTAGACTATACTATAACAGAGAGTATAAGATCTTATAGTACTACCTTTTTAATATAGTAGTTATAAAAATATATATTACTTACTACATATAATATATATAGACTTTTAATAGATAGTAGTATATATACTAGGTTTACTTAAGAGCTTATTAACTAATTAGAAGAGTACTTATTAGAATAGCTATAGTCTCTATAGTCTAAAAAGAAACATATAAAAGAGGCTTCTAGCTAGGAATCTTTAGTATAGCTAATTACAAGCTTGATTTTACTAATCTAAAAATACATAATATACATAAGCTATAAGAAGTACTATAATAACTATAAATCCTGTCTTTAGCTACTATAACTACTATTTTATTCCTCTTTCTCAAGTATTGTATATAAATGATATTTTATTAGTAGTTTGACTAGTAGTAGGAGGTTGTAAAATGAGAAAATTAGAAAAGAGAATCCGCAT
Organism: Teratosphaeria epicoccoides; assembly: GCA_021401465.1. Classification (NCBI taxonomy): domain Eukaryota; kingdom Fungi; phylum Ascomycota; class Dothideomycetes; order Mycosphaerellales; family Teratosphaeriaceae; genus Teratosphaeria; species Teratosphaeria epicoccoides. The sequence goes on from JADDMT010000115.1 coordinate 1,949, forward strand.
GATGTCAGTAATAGTACATATGGTAGGTGCACAACGGGGTCATGACTCGTGCACGTACGACTCGCGACGGAGACTCCCACGTCAGTACCTACACAACCATCATACCACTCACGTTCTTCATGCCTGTCTCTCCTGCTCGCGACCGCCTAGGCAGTGTTTGAAGCCTGCGCAGATGCCGCCGTCATCGCCGCCTCCTACGGCTTCTCCAGAATTACCGCCGTCGCCGCCCGTCTCGACATCGCCAGATACCAGCTTCTGCGCCGACGATCCGAAAGCGGCCGCGAACTCGCCAAGTCCTCCTACTCCTCTGTCTCGAAACCTCGAGAAACTCGCCATTACTCTCCGCCAACCCGACACGTCGTGCTTCCTCTCGCCCGCCCAGTGGCAGCAAATTGCGCCGCGTCTGGCCGATGTGCGTTGCGAGTACGACCCGAGCGCGCAGAAAGCATCGCATCACATGACCACGCCTCTTCACGACAAAGTCGTGCTTGCTGTCAAAAATTCACTGTGCGCACAAATCGAGCGGCTGAAAGAGGACGAGTCGCTGAGTCCCGACCTGCGTCAAACGGTCGAGCAGTTGACCGACGGAGGGCACGAGGCTGTTGAGCTCGAGACTAAAGAAGGTCATCCTTGGCGGGCAGACCCTGATGTGCAATTGAAACAGCAGGCGGAAGACACACTGCCAACTTTCGTGGCAGAGATTGCGGTCAGCGAGACTGATGAGCATGTCATCAAGAAGTGCAAGAACTACATACGTTACTCACACGGGTGTATCAGAGCCGCGTTGGTGGTTACGGCTCCTTATGGCAATCGCAAGTATGGCTCGTACCATCTCTTTCGTCCCGCGAAAAGGAGTTTCGCGCCTGGAAATTGTCATGGCAAAGCCGCGATAGAGGAGGTCGATTCAGCCGTCTATCGCACCACCGAAATGGAGGTAGGCGGTCAGATCAAGCTCCGCCTGTCCGATTTTGTCTCCTTTGCACCAAATACCGCGTTGCGGCAGGAGGCAGACGGAATGGTCTTGCCAATAGACCTATCGGAGCTCCACCGCGCTGTCGAGCTTGGCCGGAGGATCGAAGCGAACAGGTCGGCGGAGAAGAATGGAAGCGCGAGCCGCAAGCGTCCAGCCAGTGAGTTCGAGGATGACTCCTTCTCGGATGAGAGCGATTACAGTCCAACCGATGGGGAACAAGGGGACGAACTTGTTCATGAGCGGCCCAAGATGCGAACACGAAAGCAGGGAAGAATCGATCCAGATTTGTAAGCAATGGGACAAGTCACATGCCGCTGATATGGTGACAAGTGCCGGGACGGTATACATCCAAAGGCTGTGGCAAGTTCGCGAATGCACATTGCCTAGGAAGCATCCCCTTGTTGCAAAGTGACACAGACGCGCACCGCGCTGATGAGATCCAGCAATCAATGCAACGGAGGGCATAGGCAGGCATGCATCGTATATCTAATACATGGATGCCCAGCATGGCACATCACGTTGCGCGGCTCTTCGAGATCCAGCAGGAGGAGCACGGGGGCGACGTCGAAGCTCTTTTGGACACGTGCGGCTTCCTTGAGAGCAGCGACCTCGTTCTTTGATGTTTGTCAATACTCTGGACCGGTAGCTGTACGAATGAGAAAGGCCGGCCGGATAGTATACCAGGGTTGCTGGAACAATCAGATCATGGGGGACAGGCAGCCGACACTCGCAACGACGGCAATGCTGGCGACGCTGACAACTTCGACAGCGCTGCCATGCGAGGAGCACCAGACTGGCGTGATAACGAGTTTTGATTCGTTCACCCGGAACCAGGGACTGAGCAAAGGGGCTGGCGTTGTAACAATCAACTTCCGAGATTGTCTTCTGTGACGTACACCTTTTCCTTGATAGGGTCAAAGGCGCAACCGCCTATCGCGGAGCAGAACTCGTCAGAGGACGTGCGCCAGGTCTATCTCGTGGAGCATCAGCATTGTGGTACTCCTCGGGTATCTCAGCGCTCACGAGAAGAGTGTTTCAGTGCTCCAACTTCGAGCAACAGTACCATACTAGCACTACTACGAATCGCGAACACAATCCACGGCATGATGCCGACCACAGAATTTTGCAGCAATAATATCGTAGCATTATTCGGGACAGTGAGACGCTCGACGCTATTGCTAGCCAAGAGAATGTAGTACTTCGGTGGCGTTACGGTGTTGATATGACCTGGCGTGGATCGGAGCATGTGGCGACGCATTAGGCTGCGGCACTGCTGGCGGATCATTTGGCTCTGCACCTGCCTTTGATGTCAACTGTTTTGATTGTCGACATTAAGGAGTCGCTTGGTTTCGCATGCGCAGGAGCAACTTCTAATACGGGCGCTGAAGCTGCAGCTTTCGCGGCTCCTTGACACGGTGCTGAGCTCGCCGATGTTGATCGCAATTGTTCCCTATCTTGTGCCATTCGAGTGACGGACGCTAATGCCGTACTTTCATGTATAAGGTGGTTTGAGAGAGCCAGCGCGCCGCGATCACTTCCTCACGAGGCAGAAGTACTTCTAGGACTCGCTATCACAGACGCAGAATTTTGGCACGCTTACAGAGAAGGCAGACGACAATACAAGGGCGACGCTCGAGGAGGACGCGAGCAGGGATAGTCTGACGACGGCAAACTGAGAGCAGAGGTTTTGGGCGAGGCAGAGAGGCTGGACGCAGAGGTTGAAGGCGGGAAAGACATGAATTAAGAGGCCGGTGCCTGGTGGAAAGGAAGTTGGGAAGGAGAAGAAGGAGCTGTGAACTCCTTGTATTGAGATCATGGATGATGTGTGGACGAGTTCTGTTCTAGAGAGCACGAAGTCCAGGAGGTTGTTAATCGTCGCCGTGATGGCCGCATTGCTGTCCCCACTCTGCGCGCTGACGCGCGAGATCTGGCTGTGCATCAAGGGCCCATGCTCGCTTCCAGACAACAGCAATGAAGTGAACGACTCAGGCAGCTGCAATGGGCCTTCCGCCAGCTCTTAGCTGCCATCTGCCGCGGTATGCGACACAGCATGGCGGACTGTCCTCGCTCATGCAGGCAGTGCTCACGTGCCGCCCATCATATCATCGGCGCATTAGCCGAGGCTGTTGATGACTTCGTTGGCAACGAAGCTCATTTTACCCGCAAAGGGTACTTGCTCGCCGGCATCATTGCCATCTCAGGATCAAGACCGCCTGACCAATGGCCTGGCCTTGATGAAGTCCACCACACTTTAGTCAAGCTGTGGACGCCCATGGCAAGACTAGTGGCTGGATACAACTGACGATCTGAGCAGTCAACTGCGACGCTCACGAGGCAGGGCCAACAGCGAAGCCTGAAATGCTTATTGCAGTCGTCCGTTGGCAGGTGACAGGAGCTCCGCTCACCGTGCTTCACGTTCAAACAGCGCGAGAGTATGCCAAAGCTCGCCTTTGCCCTACCCGGCCATTGAGCTCATGCAAATCAATCGCCAGCACGGACTGTCGCGATTGCCGTCTTGTGCTGCAACATGGGCCAGCCAGCTAGTATTAGAGACAATGAGCGTTCTGGATTTTGAAATACCGGTGAAAGATTTTCTAACGCTGCTGCAACCACTGCGGAAATACTTGGACCGCAGGATCTCGTAGCACGCTAGGTGATCCGAATTCGAAAACCTCCGAGTCGCCCACAGCAGCATTCGCGCCAAGGAGCGACAAGATTTGCCGGCTCACACGGACGTGAGACCAGGCTCACAGAAACTGCTGCCGCAGGCTACTGTGTCAGTGACCTCTTGGCAAATGACAACCCATCTGTCTCGGATCATTGAAAGCTCAGACCTCACTACTCCGACGCAGTCTCGTGCAGCCATTAGCAATTCAGTGTGCTCTGATATCGCCGCTACGAATTGAGATTGTGCAGTCAGCAGCCCAGATTGTTTCATCAGATCTCTATCACCAAGGATGACCATTGAAAGGCTAGTGGCAGGCGTGCGTTAAAGGGAAGAACTAACCGACCGATTCAAGTTGCGTCGCGCCGGAGGTGTGCATATTTGCGTGCGCATCAGTGAATAGAGGTGAGAGACCACGACTGCGGCGAGAGAGACATACCTCTAGCTGCTCTCGCACTCGGCTGCATTGCTCATCAGAGATTTGCCAGTTGTCCGATGTTAATTCAGCTTGCTCCGCCTCGACCTCAAGGCGTTCTTAAGCAGCCGGGCGACTTGATCAGCCGTTCCTAGGATGGGTATTGACCTGCGAGAGCTTTTCAAGGAAGGGAGGATCCGACCTTGAGCTCAGATCTAATGGCAGAAGAACCAAGCCTGTCTTCAAATGCATTTCACAGCCTGAGAATAGAGGTACGGATGTTCAGGCGAACCCGCGGTATGCATCTGCCAAAACGCACCGAGTATCTCTCAAGGTACGCTTGCTGACGTTGCTAGTAGCCATGCTACCCGCAGCCACTGAGCATATCGCCATAGCTCGCTTTTCAGAACAGTCATACTATCATCTCGCTAAGACAGTTGTTCTATTCATCGCCCGTTCTGTCAGTCAGATTGCTCTCCTTGGTCCTGGCCTCAAATTGCGCCGGCTCGTCCTCCTTCGTCAATTGCATCTAGATCTCCTCGGCCTCGAACATGCCCTGCTAATGCTGCTGCTTTTCAAGGTTGCTGGAACGTTTCGAAGGACAGGTGATATTATGGCAGGATGGCTAGCGCGCAACCTCTGGCTGCGAACATAGAGACGCCGAGATGACACGGACTTTGCAATCGACGTATGTCACAGCATCAGCATCATTCCCTCAATACGATTTGGATGGTTCGACCCTTGAACGCGGCCTTTGTGCCTACATCAACAGTGCTCTCAGGATTCAAATAGGTGCCTTTTTTGGCCGGTAGTTATTGAGTCTGGAGTGCGTTAGAGGATTTCTTTGATCTTTGTCAAGAATGGCAACAAAGGCGCTTTCATCTCTGACGGTGCTGGCAATGCGGCTGTCCGGGCGCCTTCGGCGTCGACAAGTTCTACATCTTTGCTCCACTTCTCGGTGACGGCAAAAACCCCGTGTCACACACCGCTTCACGCCATACAGCAGAGCTACCAGTCCTTCCGCCATGTCGGCATAATCCTTGCCGTGTATCGCTGGGTTCTCCCTCCGGGTGCAACTGCTCAATGACGTTTCTGGCAACCTCTCTGAACTCGGTCGGGGGCGCCATGGCCAGTCTTGGCCCTCAACTCTTATCACCTTAACCGCCGCGCCATGGATGAGTTGTGCTTCGCAGCCAGGGCCTGGGAGCTCGGTCTGTCGGTCGTCCACCATTGTACTCCGGCTTTATAGGTCCTCTTGAATAGGGCTTCGCGAATCGCTTCGAGCTTTGGGTCCGCCTTGGTCAAAGTCTGAGAGCTCAACGGTCTGCCCCTGTCTCAATACCTGCGTTCTGTCGGCGTCAAGGGCGTTCACGCAGGGTCTTTTAGGCCATCGGGCGATTGCCAGACCGGGATTGTATCGCCTGTCTGAATAGGACACGGGGCTGATGAACGAACAAAGCATTGTGATGGGTACGCACAATGCGATATGGCAGGCACTCCGAGGCTCGATTGTTCAGTGTGGCCGAGGCATTGTCACCAGCGTAGCAACACACTATTAAGGCTTTACATGCGTGACAAACAATTCACACAGACACTCACATTACCGCAAGGATTGTATTCCGGCTCGAGCAGTCAATCTATGACCATAGCATTCACACAAACGTTCAGCCCCTTGATCAAGATATGCGCCAGGGCATTGACACCGACATGGACAATGCATTCACACAGACTACCATATACGTCGAGGCCATTCACATCCTCGACTGAGGCATTGTTCTGAGGGACATCTTGCAATGAATAAGTACGAAGAACTCGCCTCGATACTTTCTGCTCTCCAGATTTCGCATACCATTCGATCATTCTACTTCGCACAATACAACAGCATCCACGACCAAGACACAGACATACGAGACATCAAGACTATACACCACACGGCACGTCAACAGAATCTACTAAGCCCCATCACGACACTGCTTGGCATGTCGACAAGCAAGTACATCCCCGGCCAGGGTCGTTACATCCTACCAGACGTCACAACGCAGCCCGGCATGTCCTCGAGGACGTACATACCCGGCCAGGGCCGGTACATATTACCAGACGAGGGCATCAGCTCTGGCCTTCTCCGCGATGGCCACCGCGGCTTCAATGCAGCACTGGCACAGGTACAGCACCGCGAGGAACAGCGGCAGTTCGTGAAGCAAGTGCACCATGAGGAGCAGGAGCGCGGGCGTGCGGAAGCCCAGCGGAGCGAGAGATTTAAGCAAAGGATGGTGGACCGGAAACGCGAGCAGGCTCGCCAGAAGAAGGAGCAGACCCGCGAGGAGAAACGCTGCCGAGTGGATATGTGGGCGGAGCAGACGCAGCGGCTGTGGGAGGAGCACGAAGAGGGTAGAGAGCAGCAGAGCGAGAAGCAACAGATGGCCGAGGACGCGAAAATCCGGACTTCTGAGTGGAGAGGGCAGCTCGAGGCGCCGCGCACCCATCTTGACAGGTTCTTCTCCCGTCATCCTTGCTCTTCGAGCACCTTGGCCGGAGATGAGGAGGGACGTGGGAGCGTGGGAAGCACGCCTACTCTCGACCACGAGGATAAACGTGTTCCGCTTGCTCGAAGTGAAGCACTGCCATCTTTCATCGCGAGCGCTCAATTTGAGCAGCGGCAAAGGAGGCTGGTGAGAAGGGGAAGTCGCTTTTGTGCTCCCGCGGCGGACGAAACCTCCATCGACGCTCACGGCAACGACAACCCCACCGATCCCAGCACCACCTTCCAACTCCCCTCACGGACCCCTTCGGCAGTCTCTCCCTTGCTCCGCAATCTCTTTCTCGCGCTCCTCTCCCCGTTTGCGCTCGCCTTTGGGATTCAATATTTCTCTCGCGTGGACCTCACCGTCCGCCAGGGAGTAATGAACCTCAAGCAAGTGATAGGTGAGGTGGGAGGGTGGGTAACAGGGGTGTGGACTTGGATGCAGATGATGGTTCGGGCCCTTGGAGGACTCCAAAGGAGGGAATGGGTCGTGGCGGCGATTGAGAAGGGCTCGGAGCTACTGCTTCTCGGAGAGCTTTTGCGGTGGGTCGAGGCGTTTGGGCGGCGTTAGGGTTTGCTTGATCGGCTATGAGAGGCGTGCTTTAGCGGGAGTGTGGATGAGTGAGTGCTTTTTTACAAGGCGTTCAGGTGTGTATTCCCAACCCACATCAAGGGGCAGACAGAGCAGTGACATAGCATTAAATGCAGTAACAAGAGTATGAACGCCGTCAACGCAGAGACATGGCAAATCAACGCTGTGAGGAGAAAGTCACCGCAGTGACAAGCCACTTAACGCCGTGACAGGACAGTCAACCCTACAGCAACGGAGTTACACTCCAGCTAGCGGGATGTTAAGAATGTTAGCTGGGATATTTAGCAATCATAGCCGTTACTTCGCAGGCAAAATTTGAGGATCCTGCATGCTGCTTCAAACATTTCCATCGCTCTCGTTCGCACGCAAAGAGATAGCGGCGTGCCAATACAAGTCCCGTCCGGTGATACCCTTTGACTACTGTGCCCAGAGCTGTACAGGCTACTACGCGATGGTGAAGATGTTCAGTTGCAGACTAAACCGAGCACAAGTCGTCGATCTTGCTACCTCCATGATAAAGCCACACGACTTCTACAAGCAGCTCAGGCAGCTCAGGCACTGATCTGACAACGCGCACTCAGGCTGAGGCTGCGAGTGTGGACATGGTCTCCGCGATAGCTGCCGAGAAGGAAGCCCTGGTCAAAGGCTGCCATGCTCCTGTTGTTGGCCACAGGCTCTCTTGGCGGTGCGGATCTGGCTTACCACCCGAAACCCTCTACCACGGCTGAGCCAAAGTCCGTCGATGGCAAGAAGAAGCGCAAGTTCAGGGCTCTCATAGTATCTGTAGACTATGAAAAGGCAAAGTAAAGCTAGAGACAAACAACCTCAAGTTTTGCTACTTATCTTGCTACTCTTAAAGGGCAAATACTACTATATATAGAGCTATAGCATGTGTAGTACCTACTTGTTAAGCTTGATAACAACTTTTAGAATATAATCATGACTTTCTATAACCTTCTAACTACTTAGTAGGACCTTGTATCCCTTGTAATACATATAGAGATTACCCTTAAGTAAAACAAAAAGATAGCTAGTAGTAAGCCTAGCAAGCATGCTAGCCCTAGAGACCTACTAAAGGGCCGCTATTATAAGCGCCCTAAGGGTCTAGGCTAATACTATAGTCTAGGTTAGAGAGACAAGCCCTCTAAGCCTAGGGATACTAGAGCTAAAAGGCCTCTATATACCTACTATATCTATAGTGTAAAGGACTACTAGGTAAATTACTATCCTAAACAAAGTAATCTAAAGAAGGTAAACAAGGTGTCATAGGTAAATAGTATGTATATAGGGGTTCATGTAGGATTTTACAAGTATAATAGGGGAGAGAAGGACTATCTGCTAGCTATCTAGTCCTTTATAGCTAGCCTTGTTAGGGGTCGCGTATAGGCCTTAGCCTATACTAAGGACTTAGGGCCTTGCCCTTTATATTACCTCCCCTCCCTACCTCCCTCTCCCTGTTATTTGTCTCTCCTCTATATAGAATAGCAAGGAACCTAAGGGAATGTAATACGGTTAATACTAGGGGGCTATTAGAGCCGCATAGGTTCTAATGCCTGCCCTTAGCATGTAGTGACCCTACTACACATAGCAAGGAGGTCCTTCGTATATACGTTAGCTTGTATGTTGTCTAAGTAGGATTAATAGTTGACATAGGATGCCTCTATGTCGCTAACCCTATAATACCCCTGCGGGGATAGGCTTAGACATGCTTTCCCTAATTAAGGGGCGTTAGGGGTTATAAGTACCTCTAGCGCTACCTCTGTAGTAAGCAGAAAGTAGCGCTATCTTGTACCTATTTAAAGGTCGGATTACTCTGTCATACTACGAGATATTTTCATATTATATAGCATATATATCTATATTAGAATGCGAGTTCTTCCCTATGTCTTATGTCTAGATTTAGATAGAGCTAGCTAGAGAGTAGTAGCGTTATGACTAAACCTATTAGTTGTTCTCTAGTACATAAAGCCTAGCCTCTAACTAGGCCTATAAGGTCCCCTAACTCTACTTTACTTAGCTAAGTCTACTCTACTTTACTTTGTGTAACTATTATCCTCTAGTACATGATGTCTAGCCCCTAACTAGTCTTACATAGTTCCTAAACTCTACTTTACTTAGCTAAATCTACTTCCCTTTACTTTACTTTACTTCTACTCATTATAATCTAAGCTATTAAGGGGGCACTCCTAGGCCTATACTAGCATGTCCTATACTATATAAAAATTGCCCTTTAATACTACTCTTGCTTCCTTTCTCTTACATGCTTACTTGTATAGTAAGCCTCCTCCCCTACCTCCCTCTATCTCCTAACCTCCTCTTCTAGTGTCCGGGTAGTACTAAATAGGGTTAGATAGCTCCTAATATTTACTATATTAACTATACCCTCTAGGGCGTAGATTGCGTTCCCTAATTAGTATGTCCTAGGTTCCTTGCTATTCTGCCTAGCCTACGCTAACTTTTCTAGTCTACTAGAGCCCGCGCCTATAGGAGATATGCTAGCAAGCGCTTAAACTACAAGGCCTTATACATTTACCTAGTATCTATGCAAAACATCCTGCTAACCTAGCTAGGCTCTCCCTTGCCCATATGTCGTACGCCTCCTAGACACACTCTTAGGACGCTAACAGGTATGACCTATACCCTAGTCGTTTTTACACAGCTAACATTATAATAGCATAGTAGCCTATAACAACCTAGTAAAGGTTCTTAAGGCCTAGAAGGCCTTAGGGCCTTTGTAGTTAGCAGGCCTGCTATCCGGGTATTTTCTACTAGTACCCCTTGCAATTACTCCGCTAACTCTCGTGTAGTGTTATAGCCTAGGAGGTCATAGGCACTGTCGCTACTACTGTCGCCTAGTAGGGCTACCTGTAAGTTCCTCCTATACTCTGTATTTTTCTGTGCGCTAATTATTCGAAAGGTCTAGGGGCGTTCTACTAGCGCTTACCTTAGGTAGGTAACAGGAGAACGTTACTAGCAAGGGCAAGAGCCCTCGTCAGGCCAAGCCTAGCGCTATAGCTTAGGGCCCTAGCTAAAGGGTCAGGGAGTCTAATAGCGGCCTAGGTAATAGGTCTAGGGGGTCTGGCGAGGACCTCTTAGATAGTAAGGGGTCTGTTAGCAACCCTATTGCTACTAACAGGGGGGCTGGCCCTGCTAGCAGGGCTCCTAGTAACGATTTTCGCGTGATTGTCGCTAGGGTCCCTGTTCTTAGCGCAGGGTCCTGTGGCCAGGGTTTTTTTTTTCTTTTGTTGTATGTATAGTTAGCTAATGTCAATTTTTCCCCTTAATTATGTCCTTCTCAAAATGCCTATACTCCTTGTTAAAAACGCTAGGCTCTACTTTCTAAGCCCTACGTCTTCCCTTCCCCTTGTCCTACCTCTCCCTTAGTCTGTTAGCGCTTTCTGCGCTTCCCTTAGTCTGTTTAAAGCAGTCTATTACTTTAGTGTCTATTAGGTTCTCTAAGGGCTCCTACGTAGGGTCGTAGTACCCTAACCATTTTACTAGGACCTTGCGCCCTTTCCTCCTTCTCTTGTTCCTCACGCAAAGTATCTCCTCTACTAACTACTCTTTATGCGACTCGAATAGCATAGGGTCCGGCTATTTGTCGTCGTTCTCCTGCCTAGGCATAGGGTCCTTGCCTACTAGTCTTAGTAGGTTAGTATAGAACACTAGGTATATATTACTTAGGAGCCTAGTCAGATAGATAGAGACTAGTAATATTACCTTGGCTACTATGTACTTTGCGTGCTTAGCGTCTAAGCTTTTCTTTAGTCTCTCTGTAGTATAATTACGCAGATCTAGCTAGACTTTGTTACTAACTTTGTAAATTAGGGTAGGACTCTAATGTTTATTAGCAGACTTCTCTTGTTCTTACATAGAGGCTACTATTATAGCTTGGCATATTCCCGTTATACTCTAAATCTTCTCTACGAATGCCTTTGCCCTCTTGGCAGCTTTTAACAGGCTAGGCTCTTTGGCGTCCTTAGCTAAAGGCATAAGGCTCTATACTTTATAGTTCTAGGTAGCAAAGAAGAGGCTTATACTAATCCCTAAATAGTACCTCCTGTTTAGCGCTAGTTAAGCTACAGGGAGCTACTGCTTCTAGTTAGATTACTTATGATTAATAAAGTTCTAAAGGTACGCCTATACCTCTTAGTTAAGGCGTTTAGGGCCTCTATCTATTTGTAGGTAGTATGTAGAGCTTAACTATTAGGACACTCCTATTCTGTTAGGACTGCCTCTACACATCCCTATAGGGTCTACCTACTGACTTACTAGCCCTGACTAGCCTAGCGTAGCGTAATCTAGCTAGGGTTATCCCTATTAGGACTAGCCTAGCCTAGCATAATCTAGCTAGGGTTGTCCCTATTAGGACTAGCCTAGCCTAGGCATAGTAAGGGGACTCCTCTATCCCCCTGACTAATCCTACTCCCTTCCTTCTCTATTAATTTGAGTAGTCCTAGAATAGACCTATAGTCTGTACTTTAACTAGCCTTTACTAGTCTTACTACTTTACACATTCTTTTATAGAAGGTCCTCTAAAAGGTACTAGTCTAGTTAGTACCCTAGTCGCTCGTAATAGCTGTTAGTACTCTGTAGTACTAGGCCTAGTAGTCTATAAACTTCTCCGCGCATTCCTCTGCTTTTATGCTAGGTATCGCCTATAATACTACAGACTTACATTAGCGGTCTTTAATAACCTATGGGTATTTACATCCCCTAGAATCAGGCAGATCTGTCATAAAGTTAATCGAGATCTCCTAGAAGAATCTGTTAGGAACTAGTAATAGCTTTAGTAGTCTATGCTTATACTCTCCCTATACCTTCTTACGACCGTAGTAGTTGTAGTTCCTTAGGAACCGCTAGACATGCTTAGACAGTAACAGCTAATAGAAGTTACGCCCTAGGATTATTGTCGTAGCATCCTGTCCTAGATGCCTGTATACTATAGCGTCATGTATAGACTAGATTAGCCTTGTCCTAAGCGTGTCGTTACTTTTGTCTCTAGGGTCTAGGGTGTTATGCCTAGGCTAACTAGCTATTACTCCTAGGACCTAGAGCTTGTTACGGTATTACAGGAAGCCTCTCTTGTTAATCTTGTAGTCCCCTGCTTACAATTTCAGCTTCACTCTAGCTAGTAGCGTCTAGGAGCCGCTCTTTACTACTTTAAATACTGTTAAGTCTAGCTCGTCCTTTTCTACTATAGCTGCCTACAAATTGTGAAGGGTGTAGTCCTAGAAGGGCCTAATGGATTCTAGGTTAGAGGGCACAAAGTTAACAAGTAGCGGTTTGTCTTTGACTAAGGTAGTAGATAGTATATAGGTAGAGGTAATCTGTATGCTATTATTACTCTCATTTGATGTCTCTAGCTAACTTTCTACAGCCTCTAGGTCTAAGAACCTCTTAAACTGCGATTCCTTATCTTCTGCTCCTAGCGTGTCCTGTTCTTGTCTTAACAACATGTCTAGGACTACTACCTTAGCGCCTAGGCAATATACTTAGGAGAACTAGAATTACGCGAGGGTCTCATACTACCGTATCTGCTACTTAGACAGCTACTACTTAACTATAGAGTACTCTAGGATTTTGTAGTCTATAAGAATCGTAAAGGGGCTACATGACTTTAGCTTAGGGCCCTAGAACTTAAGGCTAGATAAGCTAACATCTCCTTGTCTAATACTAGACGACTAAGCTATAGGCTCAGGCGGCCAGGCTAGTAAGCTAAGCCGCACGTAACACATACATGCGCATATTATGCACTATGCTTTGTAATAGAACAAAGGTAGTAATTAGTTTTAGACCTTACTCTGTAATTAGAGATAGAGGCTCTATACGCTACTACATACCTACGTATTAATTACTAGTCGCATACTATATTAATTCTAATTACTCTACCCTAGTTATAGCCTATAGAGTACTTATAATAACCGGTATTCCTGCCCCTAGCTAAGCAGGCTACACGCCTGCTCGTATCTAGCATTAACGTAACAGCTAGCTTAAAGAGAGAGAGGACGCCTGTAGCGTTATAGAGGAAACTGAAGATAAAGAGATAGCTCGCCTAGAGAAAGAGAATGTTTAGGCGGAGCTAGTAAAAGCATAACGTCTATACAATTTGCGAGCTAACGTAGCGTAGTATAAGCGCAAGGACGTTTATCCGCTACTTAGAGAAGGTGTTCGCGTTATTAGGCATAGCCTATAGTAGTACGCATGCGAGGATCATATATACTAGCATGTTCCTTAAAGGGGACATGTTAGACGCCTAGCATAATAGGCATAAGGTAGCTAACTTAGTGCCAGAATATACATGGGAGATATTCTGCTAGGAGATAGTAGACATAGTCGAGGATCCTGCTAATTACGGGCTAACTATAGCCTAGTAGTACGAGACTACTAAGTAGGGCGAGAAGCAAAGCGCCTCCTTATTCGTAGCGTATTTAGCTACACTAGAGGAGCAGATAGAGTTAACTATATACTCCTATATAGCGTATGTAGTACCTACTTGTAAAGCTGCGAGATACCTTAAGCGAGGCTATCATAGTATACTACTAGGCACCTAAGACTAGGGATAAACTAATCTCCCTAGCGACTTAGATTAAGCAGTTAGGAGTAAGAGGCTCGCGTAATCTATACAAGCATACTACTAGCAAGCATTAAAACTAACGGGAGCTAAAGAAGCCTAACAGGGGTAATAGTAAGAAGCCTAGTAGAGACTCTAGAAGGTTAGCCCTACCTGCTTAGAGTAGTAGCAGAGTAGCTAATAAGAATGACAACTACTACAACTATAGTAAACCTGGCTATTACGCGCGAGACTGTCGTGTACTAAAGAGGGAGGCGATAGCTTCTACCCGCAAGGTAGAAATAGTGCAGCTAGCTAAGGCTTCACGCTATGTCTGAGCCTGCTTACCGCATAAGAGGATAGTAGTAGTATATTAGGTAAGGGCTAGTTACTAGTCAAGGAGCCCTTCTATAGCCTCGACTAGAAGCGAAGATACTTCAGGACTAGATATAGCCCTAGTGCCTACGAAGCGCCTAAATAGCGCTATTATCATTATAGAAGGAGACGAAGTTAAGACAGACATACTACTTAATGATTACGTAGACATTAACGTTATGTCTTAAGCTTACGTCTTATAGCATAGGCTTAAGCAAGTTGTAAGCGTGCCTCTTCCCGCTATAGATTTATTCTAGTATTCTAGTAGAAGAGAGGCTATTATTATGGCGCGTATCGGCTAAAGATCCGGCTAGTAGATAGTACAGGATACAAGAAGCATACGTAGAGCATATTCTACGCATTAGATATGCCTAGAGTACTAGTCTTACTAGGGTAGCCCTAGAGGCGCTAGCAGGCTATCATCATGTATAGTGACACAGATAAGTGGCGTTATAGCAGCGTACCCTCCGCGGTACGCGTGCTTGACGCCAGGCGTTTCTATTAGTTATTAAAAACCGAATCTTAGGTGTTTGTAGTCGCTACTAGTAAAACAGCAGGACTGAAACCTCTTGCTAATAAGGTTAAGGACTTCGCTAACATGTTTACTAACAAGAAGGACATGACTAAGCTTAAGCGCGTTAATAGCTTAGAGTATGCTATCATGTTATAAGATAGCAAGAAGCTGCCTTTTTGCCCTCTATATAATCTGTTAGGAGCAGAGCTTAAGCTACTTCGGAAATATCTTAATCAGGCCCTTCAGAATAGTTAGATCTAGCGTAGCACTAGCGAGGTAGGTGCCTCTATCCTGTTCGTACTAAGGGAGGACAGTACTATGCAACTATATGTAGATTACTATAGGCTAAATAAGATTTTAGTCAAGGATTAACACTCCTTGCTGCTTATTAATAAGACGCTTGCGCGCCTCAGGCGTGTAGCATAGTTCTCTAAGTTAGACTTAAAGGACACATACTACAGGATCCTAATCAAGGAAGATGACTACTAGAAGACTACGTTTTACATGCACTATAGTTACTTTAAGTATCTAGTAATGCCTTTTAGGTTAACTAACGCTCTAGCAACCTTTTAAGCGCATATTGACTAAGCCCTTACTAGCCTCGTAGATGTCTGTTATGTAGTATACTTAGACGATATCTTGATCTATAGCAGCTTACGTAAGGAGCATACTTAGTACCTACGCCTAGTATTAGAATAGCTACAGAAATACGCTTTATACGCTAGCTAAAAGAAGTGCGAGTTTTATACTTACTAGCTAGAGTTCCTAGGCATCGTCATTAACAGCTCAGGCGTGTTAATAGATAAGGGCAAGCTTAGCGTAGTAAAGGAGTAGCCTGTACCTAAGACTCTAAAGGAAGTTTAGAGCTTCCTTGGCTTTACTAACTTCTACTAGCAGTTTATCAAGAACTACTCTAAGATAGCCGTACCGCTTACTACTATAGTCAAAGGAAAGGGTAGCCTGTTCCTGTAGGGAGAGGCTAAAGAGGCTGCTTTCCGCATGCTTATATTAGCCTTAACTAGTACTCTAATCCTCTAGCATTATAATCCTGAGCTTCTAATTAAGTTAGAAACAGACGCCTCTAGATTTGCCTTAAGGGGTATTCTCTCCTAGCTTATCGTAGGCAAGGACACTACTCGCTAGCACCCTATTACATTCTACTCTTAGAAGCTTACTCTAGCAGAGCGGAACTACGAGACCTATAACTAAGAGCTATTAGCAATTGTAGAATGCTTTAAGATGTAGCGCTACTACCTTGAAGGCGCGCTGCAGACTATTCACATACTCTCTAACTATAACAACCTTCGTGGATTCATAGGCGTGAAGCAGCTAAACGGCCGCTAAGCTTAGTAGGCTATGTATCTATTAAGGTTTGATTTTGCTATTAAGCATAATAAGGGAACTAACAACCTAGCCGATAGGCCTTCTTATTACGCAGACTACGTACTAACTATGTAGGTAGCAAATACGCTCCTCCTAACCCTAAGGAATAAATTGTCGTTCTAGGGCTAGGAGGAAGAACAAACTAATAACCTGATTATTAATTACATCTAGGCTATATGCGTGTAGTAGGCGAAGAGTATAGAGCTCCTACTCTAACCTAGAGAGCACTAACCTATGACAACCCTACTAGCCTTTATCTGCAAGGTAATAACCTAGGAGGAATCTCTAGTAAAGGACGTTTCAGAGAGTGTAGAGACCTTGCTTTATAGGCTATAATTAGCCTTAGAGCGACCTGAAAGCACTAGCAAGGACTAGGAGTACAAGTATAGCGTCTAGTATAAGGGCGATTATATTTAGGTCCTAGATAATAAAGCATTAAAGGCGTAGCTACTACGCTTGTACTATAACGATCTGTTAGCTAGGCACTTTAGGAGAGACTATACTCTCGCCTTATTATTACGGAAGTACTAGTAGCTAGAAATCATAAAGGAGGTTAACGAATACGTCCGAACCTGCTACATGTGCTAGATAATAAAGAGTAAGCGCTATCGCAGATATAGTAAGGCGCATGCTTTGCCCCTACCTAATAGGCTATAGCAAGAAATCACTATAGACTTTATCACGGACCTGCCTCTAAGCAAGCTCTTTAGTTACGTGTATGATACTATCCTAGTAATTGTTAACAGGTTCTCTAAGATAGTAATCTTTGTCTTAACTAACAAGACATGTACTAGTATAAAGCTAGTAAACATCCTAGTATGTAATCTTGTATGTCGTTTTAGCATGCTAGAAGGAGTACTCTTAGATCATAGCAGTATCTTTAGTAGCTAATACTAGAGTAACTTTGCATGTAAAGCGTAACTAAAGCATAAGCTTAGTATAGCCTTTTATCCGCAAACTAACAGCTAGACTAAGCGAGCAAACTAGACCCTAGAATAGTACCTCTGTTGTTACTATAATAAGGAACAAAATAATTAGGCTAAGTTGTTACTACAAGCTAATATGCAAGCAACGTATACGACAATACTACTACTAGCATGTCGCCTTTCTAGGTAGTATTAGGATTCTAGCCTTCCTTAACATTAGCGCCTTAGGACGAGTCTGCTAAAGGGAGGGTACTAGCTGCTATAGAGCGCGCGAATTAGTTACGTGACGTAACTAAAAGGCTTAAAGAGAACTAGCGATAGATAGTAAACTAGCAGGCAGAGTACTATAATATGCAGCATAAGCGCTAAGTATATTATGTAGGTAATATAGTGTTATTGTTAACTAAGAACTTGCGACTACTAGTGCTAAAGAAGAAGATAGCAGCCTAATTTGTTAGACTATTTTGTGTGCTTGACATAATTAGTAATCAGGCTTATTACTTAGTACTACCTTCCTAGTACTAGATTCATAATGTTTTCTATGTCTCGCTACTTAAGCCTTAGAATAGCCAAGTAGGCAAAGAGCCTGCCTATCCTATGCCTCTCGCTAAAGAGGATAGCGAGTATAAGGTTAAGGCTATTAGGGGTATAAGGGTACATAGCGGCATACGCTAATACCTAGTATAGTAGAAGGATTAG
This sequence comes from Teratosphaeria epicoccoides, assembly GCA_021401465.1. Classification (NCBI taxonomy): domain Eukaryota; kingdom Fungi; phylum Ascomycota; class Dothideomycetes; order Mycosphaerellales; family Teratosphaeriaceae; genus Teratosphaeria; species Teratosphaeria epicoccoides. The sequence goes on from JADDMT010000115.1 coordinate 19,565, forward strand.
CTAGAGGATTATGATATCTAGGTTGACAAAGCTAACTATAAGGGTACGAAGGACCTATTTAAAGCATACCTAACGTAGGAGAGAGGCAAGAAGAGATTAGGTAGAGGAGTAGGGAAAAAGTAAGCCTAGAGGGAAAATAGCATTACAGGCTACCTATATTTTAGCCCTAGGTAGGGCGTAAAAGCTAAGCATGCTTATAGCTAGAGCTGCCTATCCTCTAAGAATGCCTGAAGTAGGGCTACTTGTTACCCTCTACTACTATGTCTGCATTACCCTCTACCTCTATGTCCTTATTATCGTCAGAATGACAACCTAGGAGGTCTATAAGGCCCTTACGCTCGTAGCAAGGGGTTAGTAGGCAACGATCTAACAAGGAGTATTCGCGGGATATGCTTACCTCTATCTTGTTATCAAGGTAGGCCTAGAGCCTACTCATAGCGGCATTAGTATAAGTAAGATCCGCGCGGGGCACGTAGGCATCAAGGAACTATTAGCAGGTTAGCATGTAACGAGCGAATAACAAGCTAGGGGACTTATAGCACAGCCGAGCTTAAAGAGGCCTACTAAGGCCTACATGTTCTGCTTAGTAGTAGCGACGGCTTAGCTGCTACTACCCGCTTACGCGGCGCTAGCAGCACGCTTAGCCTTAGCCGTAATAGCAAGGAAGGGCTTAGAGACAGAGTTGCGATTACGCTATTAGCCTCTGTAGACAGTTAGCACCTAAAACTTATACCTAAGGTGTATAACAAGCAGGTAAGGAACATACCTTAAGTAGCAGGTACTAGTTCGTAGTAGCGTCTAGGTATGCCTGCTAGGCTATAGCGTAGTCCTTGTTAGTAGTGTTAGGATCGCGCCTAACATGCTTAGCCTTAGCGCGAGCGCGGAGCACGACGTTATACTTAGCCGCTATAGCCTAGTTTATAGGAGTACATACATAGTTGTTCTTGCTATAGCTACAAGCATAGTTAGTAGTTACGCTAAGCTAGAGAAGTGTATGTCTAGAGTAGATGAAGGTACATACTACTTATAGCGCTCTTACTACCTAAACTTGAAACACGCGGTATACTGCCTATACTCTAGAACTAAGTTAACAACACGCTACGTATGTTTAGAGTAAGCGACACCTACTAGAAAGGCCGATGTACTACGCGTAGCGCTCGTAGTCGTTAACAAGCGGCTCCTTACTATAGCCGTAGCAGGAGGAGGGCGTGAATTAAGCAGGCTAAGCGCCTGTTAACTCTGTAGGAGTAGCTAGCGCGGCGCTAGCGGCGATCTTAGAACCCTTAGGAGGCATGTTAGGAAGTTAATGTGATAAAGAAAGCTAGGATTACTAGGTGCAAAAAGCGGACTTTATACCTACGTGCTATTTACGCTATAGAAGCTTCCTGTAGCTATAAACTCCCTGTTACTACAAGCAACTAACGCTAAAGCTAATTAGAAGTGACGAGTGTGTTCGCGGCACGCTTTACGTAGTAATAAAGAGTCATGACACATAAGTCATAATTCTAGCACGATTTACGAGGCTGCCCTAGTATAGAAGGAAGTTCTAGAAGGGACTAGCTACTTACAGGGTAGACTATAAGGGCTCTAATCTTGCTTAGCGCAAGAAGGGAGTTATCTAAGTATTAAGACAACCCTTATAGGAGAAGGGGGCAAATGATACTAGACGACTAAGCTATAGGCTCAGGCGGCTAGGCTAGTAAGCTAAGCCGCACGTGACATACACATGCGCATATTATGCACTACACTTCATAATAGAACAAAGGTAGTAATTAGTTTTAGACCTTACTCTGTAATTAGAGATAGAGGCTCTATATGCTACTATATACCTACGTATTAATTACTAGTACATACTATATTATTATCGTAGATGTTGTAGTTAATCTCCGCTTTGTTAAGCTTCTACAAAAAGAAGCCTACTAGTCTACAGACTCTGTTGCTTTCTTGTAAGAGAGCCGCCCCTAACGCAAACCTACTATAGTTAGTCTATAAAACACTCAGCAGCTCTAGGTTCTATTAAGAAAGGACTAGCGCGGAACAGAACTTTGCCTTTAGTGTTTTAAATGCGGACTCCTTGCTTTCTCCCTAGGAGAACAGCCTGCCCTTTCCTGTAAGCGCTGTTAACAGCCTAGCTGTTTTTAAGTAGTTCGGGATAAATATCCTATTATAGTTAGCAAAGCTTGTAACCCTAGTTTACAAGAAGACTATTTTAGTAAGGTAACGCGAGTACTCTAGAAGCTCTAGGACAAGGGCCTATACCTTAACCCTAGGGAGAGTAAGGTTGCTAAGAAGGAGATTAAGTACCTAGGATTCATAATCCATGCTAATAGAAAAGGCGTAGGGACTAATCCTAAAAAGGTAGAAGCTATGCGTAACTAGGAGTAGCTAAGGACATAGAAGGAAGTCTGTAGACTCCTTAGCTTTGCTAACTATAACAGGATGTTTATCCCGAACTACTTAAAAACACCTGTCAGAATCCCTAGCCTTTTAGCTAGGGCCCTAGGCAGCGGCGCTAGACTTAGCCTGCTAAGGGCTGTTACCCTTGCTAGCAGCGTTCTTCCGCCGCCTACCTAGCGTAAGCGCTAGTAGAACGCCCCTAGAGCTTTCGAATAGTTAGCGCGTAAAAACACATAGAGTATAGGATGTACTTACAGGAGGCCCTGCTAGGCGACAGTAGCAGTAATAGTGCCTGTTACCTCCTAGGCTACTACGCTATACGAGAGTTAGCGGAGCAAACAAAGGAGGCTTATTATGTAAGTAAGCATGTAAGAGAAAGGAAGCAAGAGTAGTACTAAAGGGCGATTTTTATATAGTAGGGTACGTGTAAGCACGGGCCTAGGAGAGCCCCCTTAATAGCTTAGACTATAAGAGTAGAAGTAAAGTAAAGTAAAGTAAGGTAAAGTAGACTTAGCTAAGTGAAGTAGAGTTAGGGGACTACGTAAGACTAGCTAGGGGCTAGGTCTTATACGCTAGAGGATAGTAAGTAGGGGGGTTTAATTACAAGAAGTAAAGTAAAGTAGATTTAGCTGAGTAAAGTAGAGTCACGAGACCGTACGAGACTAGTTAGGGGCCTAGCCTTATAAGCTAGAGAGTAATTAGTAGGGGGATTTAGTTACGACACTACTACTCTCTAGGCGGCTCTGTCTAAATCCGGACGTAAAACGCAGGGAAGGAGCTTGTACTCCCTTAGGTCCCTTGCTGTTCTACATAGAGGAAGGACGAACGAAGGGGAGGTAGGGGGGGGTAATGTAAAGGGCGAGGCCCTAAGTCCTTAGCATAGGCTAAGGCCTATACGCGACCCCTAACAAGGGACAAGGCTAGCTATAAAGGACTAGATAGCTAGCAGATAGTCCTTCTCTCCCTATTATACTTGTTAAATACTACATAAACCCCTATGTACACGCTATTTACCCGTGACAGTTAGTAGCCTTAGAGTTTGTCATGACTCTTTTAACCTCCTCTACAAACGCGTAGTAGTCTCCCCTGTCTCTTATGTTTGCTATGTACATCCTTGCGGGGTTTAAAAACAAATTCTTAAGGTATCTAATCTTTACGTCATCTGTCTACTAGTCCTCTCCTACTAAAAGCAGGAGTCTGTCAAATTCTAGCTAGTATTTGTGCTATAGCTAGCCTACTACATGTCGAAGGTTTGTAAGCTACTCTATAGCCTTTATTATCTTGTTACTATCCGCAAACATGGCTTCAAGTTATACAAAGAAAGCTTTAGGGTCCTTGTCTCTGTCTAGGCCTCCTTTCTCCTAGAAGTAGCGCATCCGAGCGCGCTAGCAAGCAGGGACAGTATCGTAGATTATGTTCTAGTAATAATCTACGCTTATTAGGAGTTTTGTCCTAGAGCGCGCCCTAAGCAAACTCTTTATCTAGAGGAGATAGTCCCTAAACAATTTGGCCTTTCTATCCTACGTTAGTAGCCTCTACTCTCGGGGTCCTGTTAGTTCTATGCTAGAGTTTACGGGCGTTACTATAGCTAGCGCATCTGCGAGAGCTTCTAGCAGCTCCTCTAATAGGGTACCTATGCCCTGTTACTACTAGGACTCCGATTCGTTTAACGCGGCTTACATAGCGGTTAGCTTAGCTATAATCTGCTGTTATTAGGCATGTATTCCTCTAACGACATGACGCATTTCTGCTATTACTTCTTTGTTCGTAGACCCTTTAGACACTAGGGTTAATTAGCTAGAGGATAGCCCTTCTATAGTGAAATTGCTTATACTTAATGTTACAGGTAAACAGCGTGTATATAGGGGTTCATGTAGTATTTAACAAGTACGATAGGGGAGAGAAGGACTATCTAGTAGCTATCCGGTCCTTTATAGCTAGCCTTGTCAGGGGTCGCGCATAGGCCTTAGCCTATGCTAAGGACTTAGGGCCTCGCCCTTTACACAAGGTATCTAAGACCTCCCTAGAGGGGAGGCAAAAGAGAGACAAGCCTAAGAAGACTCAAAAAGTATCGCGGGTATCTAGATTACCTGTTACTAACAGAGTAGACTTGTAGCCTGCCTAGTGTTAATCTAGGGCAGTCTAAGTCGATAGCTTGTATAAGCTAGTACACTAAATGTTAGACGACCTCGCGGAAGTTAACATGATACCCTAGCGGCTAGTTATATAGCTTGGTTTAAAGCCAATCCTAGGAGCTCTACTACTAACTATGAAGTCCTTCTAGGGTAAAGGCATAGCAGCTTAAGGCAGGTCTAACGTACGCCTTTAACTTGCGGACTCTTTAGGAGAAGAGCGTAAAACTAGCAAAGTCTTCTATGCTAAAGACATTCTAGATAAGGAACTTAATATAGATGTATATGCTATATAATATGAAAATATCTCGTAGTATAACAGAGTAATCTGACCTTTTAGTAGGTACAAGATAGCGCTGCTTTCTGCTTATCGTAGAGGTAGCGCTAGAGGTGCTTATAACTACTAACGTACCTTAATAAAGAAAGCATGTCTAAGCCTGACCCTACAGGGGTACCGTGGGGTTAGGAAACCCCTGTAGGGGTACTATAGCGTTAGCGGCGTAGGGCATCCCACGTTAGGCATTAATCCTACTTAGACGACATATAAGCTAACGTATGTACGAAGGACCCCCTTTGCTATATAGCAGGGTTATTACATGCTAAGGGCAGGCATTAGAACCTATGCGGCTCTAATAGCCCCCTAGTATTAACATTATCAGAACTCCTACTAGGCCGCCCTTAGCGCTATAAGCAGGGAGTCGTTGTTAATAGAGCGACAGCCTATTAGTTCTACAGCTCTAAGGGCAAAGTACCTACAGTAAAGATGTAGGACACACATAGCTTTTACAAGGACATAAAGAAGGTCTAGTATGTGTATGCAGTCTGCATATGTAGCGTCTAGGAGGACACTACCCTTCTGCCTAAACTAGAAGGACACGCCGATGTTTTTAACGTAGAGGCTACGGCTTATGCTTAGGCCCTAGACGTAGAGTACGGAATTAACCTCAAGGAAGGATATAACCCTCCGTACTAACCTCTATATACTATGTTAGAACCTTAGCTTAAAGCACTTCAAGACTACCTCTATAAGGTGTAAAAGAACGCGTAGATCCTACAATGTAACAGCAAGGCAGGAGCGCTAGTAATGTTTGTCCTAAAGAAGGATAACATACTCTGCCTATACGTAGACTATAGGGGCTTTATTATAGTAACTTAGAAGAACTGCTACCTCCTACTAGTTATTAGCAAGACGCTTAACTAGCTCGGTTACACTACAATATTCTTGTCTATTAACTTAAAGGACGCCTACTACTAAATTCCTAGTTAGAAGAGTAACAAGTAGAAGACTATGTTTAGAATGTAGTATAGACACTTTAAGTATAAGCAGAACCTATGCGGCTCCTATAGCCCCCTAGTATTAACCGTATTAGTAAAGTAGAAAGGATATCTACTTAAGTAGATGTAGTAGGTTCTAGCTTAAGACTATAAGAACACTCTAGATGCTATTTGCAAGTTCGAAGAGCAAAGGAGTTACGAATAGGGCTTACAAAGGTCGAATTATAGGAGAACAAGAATTTTGGAGCAGAGTTCTTAATATATGTATATAGTATATAACGCATAAAGAGACACTAAGAAACAAACGCCTTACTTTAAACGTTACTGCTAATATATCAGGAAACCCTAAGAAAGAAAAGAACCTAGAAAAGAACACATGATTAGATTAGCTTTATAGCTAATACCCTAGGTATGCTTGTAGCTGTCACAATTAGGGCGCGGGATTAACTTGCGGTTCCTGATACAAGTCTCGGCCTTATTAAGCTTAGTATCCTCTTGCATAGTTAATAGGGAAGGTATGCTGTCCTTTTACTACTACCCTACGTAGCTACAAAAGGCTTAGTAATTAGTCCTGTAACAGGGCTGATTATAGTTAGCTATATATGCATACACATTATAACCTAAGAAATATCCGCAAGGTCACGTGATGCCAAGCCTGCGGCTAGTACCCGCATGTCTAGCATATTATTATCTCCCCTCTAAGGGGACCGCCCTTAGTTCTACTAAACTAAACAGCATACTATTACATGACTTAGAGGCAGGGGGCCTACAAAAACACATGACTTAGAGGGAGGCGACTAGCTCTCTATAGACACATGACTTAGTAGTAGCTTACCTTACATAGTCACAGGCATATGTTACCCTAAGCTAGTTAGCATCTACAGATACCCTATACTCTTGGCTAGAGATCTAAGCAGAAAAATTACTTGAACCTAGGTCTGACTATATAGGACTAATTACTCTTAATAGGGAAGGTGTACTAACCTTTTACTACTACCCTACATGGCTACAAAAGGCTTAGTAATTAGTCCTGTAACAGGGCTGATTATAGTTAGCTATATATGCACACATATTCTAACCTAAGAAATATCCGCAAGGTCCTGTGATACTAAGCCTACAGCTAGCACCTACACGTCTGGCATATTAATAGTAAATGCGGTAATACTACGGTATGTAGGGATTACGTTAGGATTAAGCGTATTACTAAATGTATCCTACTTAGCATCCTCTGTTACAGAATGTTCTGATTAGTATTACGGAATGTTCTAGGGCTAAGCTTTAGCTAATTAGAACCTACATAACAAGCAGGGACAGCGCTGTAGAGTACTCTGCTACTCTGTAGTACTCTGTCAAATAGAGTAATAGAGTAGGATAGAGTACTAGGCATAGCTGCTACAGAACGCTCTACTACTATATAGTACTCTATTAAACAGAGTAATAGAGCAGGACAGAGTGCTAGAGAATCTCCTATGTATTTAGGAACGTTAAGATACCCTTATAGCTTTAATGCGTTTAACTTATGTTACATACTTACTAATTAGAATTACCTTTGTACTAATTATTTTGTCTTAGCTCCTACTTATGTTAGCACTCTCTAAAGAAGCCTTGGCTTACACGTGATAAGAAGTTACCTGACTGCCTGTCGCAAGTAACTATAACACTTTAAACGCCCTTAGGATAAGCGCCTTATCACAAGTTAGAAGGGGAACTCCTGCCCCTAGCAAGACAAGTAGTACTTAATGTACTACTACTAGTACTAGCAACGTACTAGGAACCTATGCTAGAAACGATTCTCTTAAGATTAGGAAGCTCGACTTCTACTATAGCAACTAAGACAAGTTTAACACCTAAGTTAACTAGATAGACATATACTTTATGTTTTATAATGACGTTTATATAAGGCAAGGCTTAGCATTAGGTTAAACTATTTCTTAGGACCTATCTAGACAGTAATAGAACTAATAACTCGAATAGAGTTTTTACAAGCTACGAACATCTTAAGCATGTAATGAAGAAAGTCTTTAGATCTTTAAACAAGGTTGCTACTATAGTTAGGGTTATCTAACACTTAACTTAGAAGGGGTTATATGCTAACTATGCTACTAAGTTTCAGGAATACGCCTAGCTTACTAATTAGGACAACAAAGCTCTTATGACAATATACTAACAAGGTCTTAAAGATAACGTCAAGGATAAGCTTATACGCGATAGCAGGAAGGTAGATAATATAGGAACATTAGTTAGGATTATAATCGATCTTGATAATAGGCTCTACGAACAAGCTTTAGAATAACACTACGATTCTAAGACTTCTAGAAAAGCAGGTTTTGCTCCTAGATATAACAATCGACAAAACCATAGTACCTATGATAAGCTAAAGGGGAACAACTACTATAGTGCGTAACTAATAGAGCTAGACGCTATCTAGAAGGGTCGAGCATTTAAAGGAAAGAAGGGCAAGAGTCCGCCTAGGAAAGCAGAAAGACTAACTTGCTATGCCTGTAGTAAGGAAGGCTACATAGCGAGGGACTATCGCGGCAAGAAAATAGTACGAGGCAAACAGTTTAACATGATATAACAAAAGGACTTATGCGGAGAAGGCTACAGAATAATTAGTATACTAAGCTCTATTAATAAAGCGCTAAGGACCTACGTAGAGGTAGTTACTAGAAAAACCCCTACATGAGTAATAGATCACGATGTAGAACCCTTAATTAGGAACTCTGCAAGGATCTATAGTATAATATCCACGAAGAAAACAAGGAACTCTGTAACCACGAAAACAAAGTCAAGTTAGAATTTACTAAGTTAGGGATATTACCTAAGGAACGCTTGCTAATTCTACTAGAACTACATAGCACATGCAGAGCTCTACTAAAGTGCGAACTCTGTATAATGGCAAGAAGGACTAGGTACGTACGACTAAGCCTTACATAAGAAGACGCAAGCCTTGAAGAAATTAACGAGTCTTGCTTTAATAATGACGAAGAGAACTAAGATCCGAGAACTTTATTCCCTTAAGAGGAGCAGCCTAAAACAATGCAGGAAGTTCCGGAGTCCCCTTAGCTACAGGAGGATTAGCAAGACGAGTCTAAGGAAGAAAGTCCTAGCAAATTAGACGAATCTAATAAAGAAATCAAGGAGGAAAGTAACGACGAAATCCTTACGTTTACAGTAGATACGCTAGCACCTATACGCGCATTATTACTACACATTATAAGACAACATGAAGCAATATTCCTAAGGATAAATAACAAGCAACAAAAAATGAATCTAGTATAACTTGACTATGTATAGATAATACTACAAGCTAAGTTTTAGAATTATCTATAGCTAGAAATAGACTACGCTTACTATAACTTTGTCATAGAACGTATACCTATAGGAAGCACAATTACCCTATATAGATACCTTTTACTAGACAACTAAGGCATAGTAACTATAGAAATGCAGGACATAGTTAGAAGACTAAACTAATAATACTAGACAGTAATTACTAGGCAAGGATAATACGTACGTAACAAAACCCTCGAAGAAAAACTATATGCTTAAGAGGCGCTACAGACAAAACAAAAGATCCATAACTAGTTAGAACAACGTCAGGCTGACAGCTAGTCAGGAAATGGATTAACCTCCTAAATCAGAGCGTTCTAAGGGAGTTCCTTAACACAGAAAGCACTTAAGCATTAACAGCAGTCTCCCGCACTAAAATAATCGTTAATTAGTACCTAACAAGTACATTAATAGATTCTAGAGCGAGCAGGAATTTTGCCTCCGAATCATTTGTTAAGAGCTAAGGGATCGTAACCTAAAGCAGAAAGGAAGGAGCGTATAAACTTATAGTAGTAGATACGTCTCCGCTACCTAGCGTAGAATGAGAGACGATATTGTTACTACTAGCTATCTAATAGTACTACGAGGAAATCGTCTTAGATGTTACTAACATAGCTAGTTATGACATTGTACTAGGCATGCCTTAGTTAAGAAAACATAACCTAGTTATAGACTAGAAAAGAGGAGTACTTGTTAAAATGTAATAGGCAGTCGCATACTAGCTGCACTAAGTTAGTAGGAGTCAGAGTCAGGCAGGACCCTAACTCTGAACTCTCTGACTTAGGTCAGGGGTTAAGAGATATATAACCCTAGCTAGGAAGAGAAGAATTTTTACCTCTTCTCTTCTATCTATCACGTTCGTTATATATATAATACCTGACATAATATATTCATTCTGTGGCTACTTCCTATGCGTAAATCTACTGCCTGTATTTAAGGCCTTAATTTAACAGGTTCTGAGCCTAGGTTTTGCCTATAGCTAGAAGAATTTGTCAGAAGAGCGTACTTAATCTGCTAGACAAGTAAGGGCAGACTAGAGGCTGCCGCCGCACTATGTAAAGGAGACTAGAGCCTGTCAGAGCATGTTAGATAGACTCTTAAGACGCAGATAAGACATGAAAGAGCCTAGTAACTACTCAGAGATAGTTAAAAAAGTTTGTAGTTACCTTCTAAAACTATATAGGAATTCGACATACAACAATCTTAGTTTATCTGTTCTATACTTATTCATTTACTAATTATAATACTTCCTTACTATAGACTCATCTAAGGACCGAAAGAAAGTCCCTACTCTGACATAAGAAAACAACGAGTTCTAGTTTAAGCAGGAGTCCTGTCTCCTTACGTCAAAGAAGTGCGCATGGCTAATCGACCGGAAGGCGCCGCTTCTAACAAGCCTGAAGATAGTAATTGCAAATAGCGAAGTACTAGTAGTTAGAGCGGATGTCAGAGCAAGCTAGAGAGCCAAGCTTGCTAGATAGGCAAGTTAACAGTCAGAGGAACTACCTGCTACTTAGTAGTTACCTTTCATCTTTTCAGGCATACCTCTACGCAAACTCTAGTCAGACTTAAAGGTTAAGCAGCTAGTCCTACTATAGTACTACTCGAGGCATGCAAGCAAGCGACAGTAGAGATCCTCTAATCTATTATCTACGCAGAGGGATTAGAGCTAACAAAGCGCTACTTAGAGCTTGTCAGGATCTTAGGACTAGAGAGACTAGACACTCGAAGGCACTATGCTACTAGCTACTAATGAAGAGGGGGCACAGTCGTAATATATCGTAGGCAACTAGATGTATAAGCTAGCTAACACTAATAAGTAGTTTAAGGCTAATTTAACTGCCCTATATGAAATATTGCGGAGCCTCGACGAGACTAATAGCACTCTGACGCTCAAGTACAAGACAGCCGCGAAGGTATAGGCTATATTGCTCTCAAAGTATAAGAAGAACCTTCTAACATCCTTAAGGGTATACTAGCAACAGTACACAATGTACGAGATAGACGAGGATACGAGTATTAATGACGCCTATGTAACACTTACAAACCTATTACGAAAGATCATGAATGTTAAACCTAAGACAAGAATGTTATACACGTAGGACAGAGTCGTCTAATAGCTCCTTAATACTCTACCTAAGTACTACTACGACCTAAGACGTAACATCGATCTAATAGGTATAAAGGATAGTTAGAGAATCCTGTACATCCTGTTCGAGGAGGAGTCGCGCCTAAAGGGCTCTAACATTGTAATAAGCGCGGAAGTTAGAAAGGGTAGAGCGTGCTTCCTTTGTAGCTTACCTAACTATATAGTGTAGAAGTGCCCCTGACTACCTGACGCACAAAAGGCACTAAAAGAGAAGCAGAAGCCATGTAAGCGCTATAGTAACCTACCTCGCTAGAGGAACACTAAGCTAAGGTCTCTAACCTAGAAGATTAGAGCATTAGAGATAAAAAGCAAGAAGTCTAGTCAGAGCAAATCGCGCTTAGGTAACAAGGACAAGAAGCGCATAGACAAGTAAAAGCACAAGAAGGCTAAGGCCTATGCTGTAGATGCAGACATGTCGTCGTCCTTAGGTGACTCTGACTCTAAGAGCTTAGTATTATTAGAGTACTCTAATTCCTCTAACAAATTAGATGACAAGTACAAATAGGCCTAACGTAAAGAGCAAGCTTAAATAAAGTGTAGATCTCCTTAACTCTAGCGTATTAGCCTACATGTCTGACAATAAGGATCTCTTTAGGAATCTGAACCTAATGTAGCGAAGACAAATTAAAGTTAGGGGTATTTTCTTAGAGAGTAGACATAGGGGTAAAATAGTAATCTCTAATGCGTTTAGAGGGAGTCTTGTAGTTCCTATACTTTATGTCCTATAACTAGGTATTACTCTAATCTTAGGACAAAAGCTTGTTCGCAAATTTGACTTAGTTAGGATAATGCTTCCTAATGCGTTCTACATAGTAAATTCAAACATTATTCTAATTCTAGAATATTACTCTTAAGGTAGTGTATACTAACTCTAGAAGATTCATAGCACGCCTATTGCTTAGTTAGAGGGAGCTAAAATCTAGCTAGAATCCCTGCTTGCTCTACTAGCAGACGTAGAAGACAACTCTAAAATAAAGGCACAAAAATCCTATGACCTTTAGTATTGCCGCTTTCTGCATTATAGCTAGACAAAGCTTGAATCTCTTTATAAGGTCATAACTCTGACGAACCTAATACCTGTAGTTAAAAGAAGAAGCAATGAAAGGTCACAGATAGAAAGCGTCAGATTCTTAAGCTAATATCGTTAGACATTTACGGCTCTTTGCTATTATTTAGAGAAGGTTACAAGTATTTCCTAATCATTGTAGACAATTACTTGCGAAAGGCGTAGGCATATCCGCTAAAGTATAGGTCTAATGTAGCAGACGCTCTACATCGCTAGTGTAAGAAGATTAAGCTTAAGACTAATAGAGGCAAACTAATAGTAGTAAAGACTAATAACGCGCTAGAGCTAACGTCTCTACTAGGTTAGTAGGAGTCAGAGTATAGCATGGCGCTTAACTTAACTAAGGCATATGACTCTTGCGTAAACAGAGTTGCGGAGAAGCACATTAATGACACTAAGAGAGTCGTTAGAGCGATACTACAGGATGTAGGACTTCCTACAGAATTCTGGCTAGAAGCTCTGATTACGAGCTAATATGTGTATAACCTATGCCTACTAAAAATCGACAACTTCTTAATTATGCTAGAGGAAGCTTAGTTAGAGCAGAGGCCTTTAGTAGACTATATCCGCGTTTAGGGGTACTAAGTTATTTCGCATATAGACCCTAAGTTATTGCTAAAGGATTCGAGAAACAACAAGCTTCTAAATTACAGACAGGAAGGCGTAGTCATTAGGTACGTCGAAGGCACTACTAAGATGTAGAAGGTTTAGGCGCTAGACATAAAGAAGGTTATTACGACAGGGTCTGTTAAAATTCTTCGAAGAAAGCAAGGGGGGTAATTTGAATCTTGGCTTTACTCTGAAGAATTAGAGTAGCTCTACACTAATGCGACGGCTAGTTAGACGTCTGCCTAAGAAGCCGTCTACCCTAAACCTACAGACAACCCGCAAGATTACAACAAATGTCTAGGTACTACCTAAACCCGAGACTAGCGAGGTTATCAAGAGACATAATCTTGACTCTAAGCATAAGTTAGAGCACAAGTTAGAGCATGTAAAAGAGTACGAGTCAGAGTATGCGAAGGTACTAAATCTACTAGTCGTACTACCTGTAGTACTTAGCAAGAGGACAAGAGCAAGGTTAGAGGCATCTAAGGGCGTTAGAGTCAGAGATGTAGTACATAATCCAAGATGGTTAAGCGAGGTTACTAGCAAGAGAGGTCGCAATTAGAATGACGATAGCAGGCAAGGGAATACAAAAAGGATAATAGAGACTATCTGTAGCTTCATTACAATCTATAATGCCATGATAAAATCAAGCATAGATGAGGACACCTACTAGTATAAGGGCAACTAGGTTGCATTTACCGCATAGGTAGAAGAATATGGCTTAGTAATAGTAGGAGCTAGAATGCGACTGTTAGAGAAGATACCTGTCCTAAAGACATATAAGTAGGCTATCTCTGACAAGAAAGAAGGGCACCTATAGTTAGAGGCAGTCTAAGTAGAGATTAGAGTACTTAAGGGTAACCAGACATATGAAACAATAGTTACACTAAAGGATACTTACCTAATTACGTCAAAATAGGTCTTTAATGTAAAATACAACACAGATGGATCGGTTAATAAGTTTAAAGCGCAGCTAGTAGCTAGAGGTTTTAGTTAGATCCTTAGAGTCGACTTTAAGGATACCTTTACTCTAATAGTTAGATATGATACTATCCGGATTTTTATGGCTATAGGCTACATGAATAACTAGGAGTTACACTAGGTCGATGTTAATAATGCCTTTACTAAATTAGTCCTAAAGGAACGCATTCTAATATAAGCTCTACTAGGTATAAAGGTTAACCCTAGCGAAGTGTTAAAGCTACTAAAAAGTCTATACAGCTTAAAGCAAGCAGCCTGAGACTAGCACTAGCTTTACAAGGGAAAGATTAAGAAGATCGGCTTTCGTCAGAGTAAGGCAGACCCCTACCTTTTCATCTATAACACTTAAAAGCTAATGATTTTAGTCTATGTCGATAACATCACGATTAGAGCTAAGAGCATAGATGATGTGAATTAGTTCAAGAGCAAGTTTGCAACATTCTTTAAGATTAAGGACCTAGATAAGGCAACATACCTGCTAAACGTTAGAATAGTTAGAGACTAAAAAGCAGGCACCTTATAGCTAGATTAGACGTACTATGTTAACAAAGTTCTAGAGAAGCTCATAATGACTAAGGAGAGCGCTATACTAACCTGATCGCTAATAGACAGCTATAATGCGATCACACTATTAGGGCCTAACAACATCAGAGTAAATCGCAAGGAGTACTAGGAGAGTATTAGGAGATAGATGTACGTAGGCATTCTAACCTGACTAGACATTACATTCGCGCTTAGAAGACTAAGCTAGTACATGTTAGACCTAGCTTAGCATTACTAGCAAGCTCTAAAGAAGCTAGGAAGATACATGCGCTTAACAAAGGACCTTAGGATTATCTATATAGCAAAGGGTTAGAGAATACTAGAAGGAAACTTTAACTCTAACTATGTAATAGACAAGACAGATTGTATATTAGTCCTAGGTAATGTCTACCTACTTGTAGGAGGTCTAGTAGGGGTCTAGTATCCTAGACGAGTAAGAAGTAGAAGTTAGTAGCTAGATTTACAATAGAAGTAGAATACATAGTAATAGTAAGATATATAAAGTAGTCGTAGTTCCTATGTCAGATTCTCCGAGATATGAAGATAGAGCGACATAGTAGTTAGAGCCTACTTATTAAAGAGGAGATAAAGCTTGCAATTAGGTCACCTATAGTATAGCTGCGAGGAGATAAGTAAGCGGCAATTACCCTTACTACGGATGCTTATATAAGCAAGAGGTTAAAGCATATTAACGTGGCCTACTACTACTAACAGGATCTATGCAAGAAGGGAATCATATCTATTAGCTATGTTAAGACCTCTAACATAGTTGCTAATAGTCTAACAAAGCTAAAACTAGGAACCTAGTTTGACAGAGTAGTAGAGTAGCTTTAGCTAAGGAAGTAGCTTTTTAGTTCTTATTACGCATATGTCTGCTACTAGATAGTAGTACTACGAATACACTAGATAACCTACTACCTTAGGAATCTCATTTGTTAACCAAAATCTCCGCTAGTTATATTACCTGCAGCCTACACTAGGACTACGAGAACTACTACTACTACGCTAGGACCGAGAACTCTAACTGCTACGTTGAGGCTAAGAACTCTAACTACTAGGCTACGAGCTTAAAAGGGCTAGATCCCCGCTAGCTTGAGGACTACTACTAGGACAATACAAGCTTGCTTCGGAAATGTCTGACTAGTTAGAGGTACCTAGATAAATCTAACGAGGGTTAGAGACCTCTAACAGATTAGTATGCGTAACCTGAAGACAGTCCTAGAAATTGTTGTATATAGTAGCGCGCTCTTGACAGTTAGCCTTAGCAATCCTATATAATAGATCGATGTAACCAAACTAAGGAGGAGGAGCTTAAAGAGCTAAAGGCAACTATAGCCTAGGCCTCTACATAGTAGCTAGAGAGCTTAGACCTATAGAATACAAACTCTAACACGCTAAATATAGACTCTAACTCTAACGTAGAGTACTATGGCTAGTAGCATACCGACTAATCCTAGGAAAGTTTAGCTTAAGCTTAGTAGACAGCTAAGCAGGAGACAGTATTCTGATATTGCTAGAGCGCTAGTCGCAAATACTACTAACACGCTAGTTGCCTAGGCTCCTACGAGTAGTTAGGCTTATACTAGTTATATAGGTGTTAGTAGACTAACGCCTAGACAAAGGAGCGAAGGGGCCTAGAGACAAAGTCGCTATTCGCTCCTAACTCTTAGCAAGTAGACGACTAATAATGTCAGAGGACGCTATACTCTAATAGCTAGGGCTCTAAATAAGGCTTATATTCCGGAGCATCGTATTTAGAATAGATTAGGTTTAATGCGACCGCTGTAGTATAGCAGGCTCCTTACTTAATAGCGACTTATCCTTAATAATTAGTAGGATAGGAGTGCAAACATAGCAAGGAGGCAGAGAATGCCTACCCTAGACTTAACAAGTCAGAGCATTAATTCTCTTAATAAGGCGGTTCAAGCTATAATTAGTTGCCTAATCGCTAACCGTTAATTCCCTGCTAATGATACTCTGCCTAGCGCAAGCTTCTTCTACCTAGCGAAGATAGACAAGGGTCCTACGAGTAACGAGATCCTCTAAGTCATACTCTGACTTAGCACCTAGCGCTAGACGAGGCCTAGTAGGCTAGAGACTCTCTCTAAATTACTCTTTGAAGAAGTCCTCTACGTCATAATTAGTAACTAGATTAGTCAGATTATTGACATAAAGGAGCAGGTTATAATGTACGTGCTTATTATACTAATCATAGTAGCGTAGTTCCTAATTACGCTGTCTCTTAATGTTGCTCTGACTAGGTTGCTAAAGGACTACTAGAGAAGGTAGATCATCCTTACCGAGATCCTGACGAGGGCGCCTTGAAGGTCGCTAAAGGGTAGGCGGAGCTAGTAGATTAGAACGTAGCCTAAGACTCTTCCTACTAGGTAGCAGGGTACTCTGATTAGCTAGATTGTTACCTAGCTTGTCTACACCTAGCTTGTTATATAGCGAATACTACCTCTTCTAATTCTTCTAAAAGCAATTAGTACATAAGCCTTTAAGATGAGGGTAACTTAGATTAGTAGCGTATACGCTATACGGCTTACTATAGTATCTACTAGACCTAATCCTACACTAATCTTAGTACACGCGCTAATTAGAGCTAGCTATAGCGAAGCTAGCAGCAATTAGCGTAGTACTATTCAGAGTGTTCAAGTTGTACTAAGTAGGATCTAGGTCATTCATAAAGGTAGTACTCTAATTAGAGACATAGTACTAGGTTACTTTGTTCTTAAACGAAGATAGTACCTTGTTAAAGCAGCTAAAGTTATAAGCTTCGCGAAGGAAGCAAATGTATGCCTAGAGCTTACTAAGGTTAAGGGTCGGATGCCTTAAGTCATTAGAGCTACTAAAAGTCAGCTATAGTCAGAGAAGCTAACTACACTAGATAACCTACTAGAGCTTGATAATCTATGCAAGCTTCATGTCAAACGAAGTACTATCTAGTAAGATTAGTAACATACCTCTCTATAGAGCTATGTTAATGTGTTAGAGAAGCTGCAGTTAGTGATTAATGATAATGAGAAAGAGAAGGATAACCAAGAAGGGAAGGGGGGCCTATTATAGAGTCAGACCTACTTGTAAAAGCAGAGTAAACATATGAATTTGCGAACATGTAAGTAACAAACATGCTCTAGCGCATTATTCTCTTTTACAAGAGCATCATTCTAATAGCATGAGCATGCTACGACAAACATCTTCACTAGTTAGTAGATTAGAAGATAGTAGGAGTACGCTAAATATACTAGTATGTACCTAAGTAGGAGTGTTAAAATGTGATAGGTAGTTGCATACTAGCTATACTAAGTTAGTAGGAGTCAGAGTTAGGTAGGACCCTGA
The DNA here is from genome assembly GCA_021401465.1 of Teratosphaeria epicoccoides. NCBI lineage: Eukaryota > Fungi > Ascomycota > Dothideomycetes > Mycosphaerellales > Teratosphaeriaceae > Teratosphaeria > Teratosphaeria epicoccoides. Next base: position 37,392 of record JADDMT010000115.1, read on the forward strand.
CTCTAACCTCTCTGACTCGGGTCAGGGGTTAAGGGATTTATGACCCTAGCTAGGGAGAGAAGAGTTTTTACCTCTTCTCTTCTATCTATCACGTTCGATATATATCTAATACCTGACATAATATATTCATTCTGTGGCTACTTCCTATGCGTAAATCTATTACCTGAATTTGAGGACTAATTTAAACAGCTGTTGCAATTCTTTTAGTTATAGTAGATACTACCCTTATTAAACCTACTAACGTAAATCTCGACTACACATAGTTAGTATAGGACATGTGTATCTCGCGGGTAGGGGACGCCATACTAACGCGCAGAGGTAGAATGTATGTAGCCTAGCTACTAAGGTTGTTATGTACCTGTAGCATAAGTAACAATTACATAAGGAGCGCGTAGCATTAAACTTATTCTTAAGCGCTATTACTACTAAGTGTATAATTAGTCTTATTTGATTAATTAAAGAAGAAGAGGCTCTAGGAAGGACTAGTAGACACTACGTACTAAAGGCTTAGCAAAGTAGAAGCTTAGTTAAGGTTAGTGTTTAGGAACAAGTTGTTAGGGGTAGGGCGTAGCCTTTTTATACCCTCTACCTACACCTTGTTACCTACTACAACTGTTAGGCTAGTAACTTGATTTACAAGTGCAGAGCTCCTACCTTTACTTAAGTCATAGGGCGCGAATAATGTAATCACAGATAACGTAGCTAGTTTGCATATACGCTAATTTATAAGTAAACTAGTATGAAGATATAACGAGCCTATGTTAGGAGTATACTCCTTCTGTTTTAAGTAGGGTACGCGTAACATCTGCGGATACTCCTACAAGCCCTAAGGTTCCACGACACGTTCTATAAAGTCACGACTAAATAGAGACAGCTAAGCTACTTAGTAAAGCTAGAGCGTATACGCTTGCCCTACTATTTCAAGGATAGACAAAAGTACATACTTGTAGTTTCCTGATATCTTAACCTATAAGTAATGCAAAGGTATTACGAGGCTACCCTAAATGTAATATTAGCTACTATAGCGTAGCAACTCTAGCTTATATGTGTTGCGAAGGTGTTAAGGGTACTGCTATGTAGGCTATTACAAGATTAACTAATCTTTAGCTATCTACCTATCTTGCGCGGTATATAACACATACTATCCTGTACTGTATTTAGTCTGCTTACCTAATATTAAGGCTAAGGACATCCTTATAGGAGGAGAGGCAGTAATACAGTTAATACTATTAGGGGGTATTAGAGCTAAACATACTCTAGTATACTACCCTTAGTATGCTACGGACCCTGTATACTATAGTAGGCGTCCCTTTATATGTTAACTTATATATCCTTTGTCCTATAGGCTTACTACCTAAGCGTAGAGATGTAATAATCCTACATGCTACCCTCTCTACAGTACTCCTATAGGGACTCTTAAGACCTGTAGTACCCCTATAGAGTTAGGCGCGGACATGCTTTCCTAATTAAGGTACATTAGGTAACATAAGTACCCTCCTATACTACCTCTATAATAAGTAGAAAGTAGTACTATCTTATACCTATTAAAAGGTCAGATTACTCTGTTATACTACGAGATATTTTTATTATTATATAGCTTTATATCTATATTATGTTATCTCTAGTCTGTAGTCCTATATGACAACTACCCTAGTTACTTAGTCTAGCTTTATTAGCATAGTCGCTATAGGTAGCGCTTATAGCGCGCTAGTTATAAGTTTAGGGTACTCTAGACATTTTATATTCTCTGCTAGACTATATAGCAGGAGAGGAGAAAGCAGAACTAATATAGATATAAAGCTATAAAATAATGAAAATTTCTCGTAGTATAACAGAGTAATCTAACCTTTTAATAGGTACAAGATAGCTTCGCCAAATAGCTTAGCTGTCCCTATTTAGTCGTGACTATGAAGAAACGTGTTATAGAACCTCGGGGCTAGTAGGAATGTATGTAGATACTCTGTACGTGCTACTCAAAATAGCAGGAGCGCGCTCCTGGCGTAGGTCTCGTCATATTTTCATGCTAGTAGACTAGCACGAGTATAGTTAGCATATATGCGTAACAGCCGCGTTACCTGTTCTTGCATTATTCGGTCCCTATGTAAGTTAACTAAAGGTTAGTACTCTGCGTATGTAGTTAGAGTTACTAGCTTAACGGTTACGGTAGGTAATAGGGGGGCTGTTAGAATAAAAACCTCGTTGCTTCCTAACTTTCCTGTTCTAAAACACTAATATTGACCTCTACTTCTACTTCGCTTAGCTTTTACCTCGCCGTGCCTGCGTGTCTAAACTAGAGCTTCTTCTTCTTCAATTAATCAATTAAGATCGATTAACTCATCTTAGCAATAATAGCTTATATGCTACAGACTAAGTTCGACGCTACTCGCTCTGCCTGTAATTGTCGCTCGTGTTAACGATGCCTTAATAACCTTAGTAGCTAAGCTGTACACACCTCTCCTCCGCGTGTTAGTAAGGCATCCCCTACCTGCGAGGTACGCGTGACTTGTACTAACCGAAGCGTAGCTAAGATCTACGTCAGCAGATTTAATGAGGGTAGTGTCTACCGCAATTGTGTCAACTATAATAGCAAGCATCAAAAATGCTATGACCTCCCTAAAGAGGTGTATAGCGAGTACAACTAGCTCTGCTATAACATCGATGACTTCTAGAGTACGCGCGACAAGGGGATTACTAAAGGTACTCTAACTATAAACAGGCTATAGGCTAAGTACCGCGAGGTACTTGCCTACCTGCTTGGCGCCCTCTTATGCTTTACTGTAACTACGAACCGCTTACATAGTAGCGTTCGCTTCGACTCTCTGCTAACAGGCAAGAACGTTTGCCTAGGTCTAATCGTAGACTTAGTCTAGAAGATCTTAAAGGTGTTAACTATTAGGGTTAAGACCTTTGCCATAGTACGCATATAGTGTAGGTACCCTCTAAGGATAAATGCTAACCTTCTCCGCTAGGCTAACGTTAGCGTCGAGAAGTATCTGACTAGCCGCTAGCGTTAGTAACTCGGGGCCCTTGCCTCTATCGACAATAACTTCGAGACGCAGATAATCTGCAAGAAGGTTATTAAGCAATTTGCCATTCCTGCTACTAAGACTACGCCCTAGCGCTATACCGAGAGGCAGCCTACCTCTAAGCTAGTCTAGAGGACTAAGCCGTAAGTTTCTTACTTAAATCTTGTCGCGTGCATATAGCTAACACATTGTAGCCCTGCCGCCTATGTTGCCTTGACACTACTATCTAAGAAGAAGAAGAAGGCTAGGGCCAAGATTAAGGTTAGCGACAAGGAAGCCGAACCTTCCCTGCTTGCGATCCGCATAGCGTCTACTAAGACGCTAAGGTACAAGCCTCTAAGCCAGATCTTTAAGGATAAGGAGGATGACGACGTTTAGGATACTTTTGATCCTAACGTAATTCCTGCGCGCCGCGGTGTTACCGTACTAGTTACGCCTAAGGAAGACACTAAGTCCGATGATGTAATCGACACTTATGTCAAGAAGCGCAAGATAATCTCGAGGGCTAAGCGTAATAGCTACAAGCGCGCCTAAGTCTCTTCGCCTTCTAATGCTAAGGATAAGGAGGAAGTAGTTGTCGCGACTAGACGCGGTAAGGCTGTTGCTAGCTCTCTAGCTACTATGGGCTCTAAAGACAAGCTCCCTCGCAACCTACTAAAGAAGAAGATACTAGCCTCTCTTTGTAGCGTTACTACTCCTATTACTCCTAGTTACCTTGGGGTATGTAGTAGACCCCGTGCGGGTAGGCAGTCCTTAGCAGACCGTAACGAGAAAGACTCTTCTACTTTAGGTTTAGTTAGGAAGCCCTTAACTAGTAGTCGCTAAGCATTAGCTACGAAGCTAATCTAAGCATGTCTCTTATTCTCCTTAGGTTTATTCTAGGTATGCCTTTAGGCGTCAATGATATATAAGTAGGGCGTTTGTTTCTCATTGTTACTTCGCGTATTATGCGCTACATACACGTGTTAAGAACTCTGCTCTAAAACTCTTATCTTCCTACAAATTAACCTTCTTAAGCCCTGCTTACGCCTCCTCTACTCTTCTAATTCACGAATAGCTTCTAGAGCGTTCTTGTAGTCTTTAGCTAGAACCTATTATGTGTACTTAGGTAGGTGTCCTTTCTACTTTACTAGATAGTACGTTACACCTTTACGCTACATGCTATCCTTAATACCCTTGACTTCCTACTCTTCGTTCTCTTCTGCTACTAGCATTAGGTCCGCAGGCTCTTCGCCCTTACGCTAAACCTATGGTTTAAGTAGAGATACGTAGAAGATGTCATGCACATAATACGACAATAGTAACGAGCTAGTACGCCTACAAGCCTATTACGTCGCGTATCTAGAAGGGTCTGACAAACCTTGGCGTTATCTTCTTACTTAGAAGTTTTAGCTTAAGATTCTTCGTTAATAGTAACACCTTCGTACTAACTACATACTACATCGGTTTAGTACAGGCGTTATTATGTTTAATCTAGGATTCTAAGGCCTTTTTCTAGTGTTCTATTAGCACTGAATATACCTCGCGCATACGCCGCGCTAATTCCGTAGCAGCTAGTACCCTCTCTTTAGAAGACTTGTCTTCTAGGTATATTTCCGGATTAAAGCCATAAAGAATCTAAAATAGCAACATATGCATAGTAGTATACATGCTATTATTAACTGCAAATTCCGCCATAGGAATTACGTCAGCCTAGGCATCCTAGTTCTTAGCGTAGTAGTACTAAAGGTACTACTTAAGAGTCTAGTTCATACGTTTAGTCTAACTATTAGTCTATAGATAGAATGCTATACTTAGGCGGTACTTAACATGTGCCTCAAACATAAATTCTTGCTAGTATTTACTAGTAAAGACAGAACCTTAATCTAATAGGATACTTTAGGGGACACTAAAGCGCTATATAACTTCGTCACAAAGTAGTCGCGTAAGCTCGCTACTTATGCACTTTTTCATACATAGGATAAAGACATTTATCTTCGAGTATTAGTCGACTACTATAAGGACAGCATTAACTATATCGCCTATCTACTTTGCTAGCAGCAAATTAGTAATAAAATCTATAGTCAAGTCTTACTATAGTCTCTATAGTAGTAGGAGCGCCTAAGTATCGCTATAGGGGCAATAGCGCCAAGATTTGCTAATCTAGCATGTCTAGCAGGATTTGACATAGTCAGAGACATCCTGTTCTAGCGTCAGCTACTAGTATTTACGTCTAAGAAGCACGTTTGTCTTCTCTGCGCCAAAATGACCTGTAAGTTTATCGTCATGATAAATACAGAGGAGCTACGAACAGAGTACGTAGTTAGCGAGTACGTAGAGCCTATTATCAAAGTACTACAAGTCGCCTGACTTAGTCTAGTACTTCGGACTACCTGCGGTATCCTAGAGGGCTATACCCTTATTAATTAACTCCGGTTCTCGCTCTTGTAACTGCTAAATAAGTCTCGAGACTTCTTTTAAGGGTTCTTTATATATCGCATACTTACTACATGTAAGCTAGTTAACTACCGCATAGATCGAGCTAGACACGGTTACTATAACTGCTAGATAGGAGGGTTTATTGCTAGCGGAGGCTGTGAGGCCCTATTAGACCTATAGCCAACCTATAAGAGGAGCTAACGACAGGTCGCTACCCTATACTACAAGCTTTGTCTGTAGCGTAGGGAGGAGCTATTAGTTACCCTGCTCCCTAGTGTCGTAGTCCGGTTGTCGCGAAGGACTATTAGCTAGGTTCGTCTTCCTAGAACGATACTAGATAACGAAGTCAAAGCTAGCAGGGAAAGCCGCCTATCTTACTTGCTAACTACTTAGCTACTTTATACCTATGAAGCTACGAAGGTTATTATAGTTAGTAGGCACCTTAATAAGGTGCGCTACACCTTCAAGGTAGTGTTAGTACTCCTTGAAGCCATCAATAATAGCTAAAAGCTCTTAGTCGTAAGTCTCGTAATTAAGCTTAGCGCCCTGCATCTTCCGCAACTAGAAGGCAATCGGGTACTATTACGTACTACCTTTTTGTGACTAGAGCTGCGATATAATTGCGGCTATTACAAATTTCGAAGCATTAGTCTCTATTCGGATCTTCGTAGTAGGGTTAAAGTACTAAAGTATAGGTATAGTTTAAAAAGCTGCTTTAAGTTTAGAGAAAGCCTTGCTCTAAGCCTCCTCCTAAGGCACTATCCCTGGCTTTTTACCTTAAATTACGCCCTTTGCAAGGGCCGTAAGAGGAGCCACGATCTTCGAATAGGATCGTATGAATCTGTAGTAGAAGTTAGTAAACCCTAGAAACACCTACACTTCTTAGAGGGTAGTTAGCTATAGCTACTCCGCGATTACGGACACCCTTCGGTCATCTATGATGACTCCTTCTATAGAAACGATGTATCCAAGAAACTTAATCCTGTCTGTTAGGAATAAGCACTTCTTTAGGTTCGCATACAGAGCGAACTTATAGAGCCGTTTAAGCACTATCTTTAGATGCTAAATATACTCCTCCTTCAAGATAGAGTAGACTAGTATATCGTCTAAATATACTACGTAGCAGGTATTAATGAGGCCAGACAGGGCCTAGTTAATATACGCTTAGAATGTCGCTAGTACGTTAGTTAAGCTAAATAGTATCACTATATACTTAAAGTGTCTATACTGCGTTTAGAATGTAGTCTTCTACTTGTTGCCCTTTTAGATTAGTATCTAGTAGTAGGCATCCTTCAAGTTAATAGACAAGAAGATAGCGGCGTAACTAAGGCAGTCAAGCGTGTTGCTAATAAGTAGTAGGGGGCAGCGGTTCTTCTAAGTTACTATATTAAGGCCCCTATAGTTAACGTATAGGCAGAGTATGTTATCCTTCTTTAGGACGAACATTACTAACGCTCTAGCCTCGCTGTCACTTCGTCAGATCCACGCGTTCTTTTCCGCCTTGTAGAGGTAGTCTCGAAGTGTTTTGAGCTATAATTCTAACACAGGGTACAGAGGTTAATGCGGAGGATTATAAGCCTCCTTAAGGTTAATCGCATGTTCCGCGTCTAGGGCCCGGGCATAGGCCGTAGCCTCTACGTCAAAAATATCGGCGTATTCCCCTAACTTAGGCAGAAGGGTAACGTCTTCCTTGACGTTCTGTATGCAGACTACATACACACATTAGACCTTCTTCATGTCCTTGTAGAAGCTGTGTACGTCGCGCATCCTTACTATAGGAACTTCGCCTATAGAGCCATAGAACTAATTGTTAGTAGCTCTATTAACAATGACTCCCTGCTTGTAGCGCTAAGGGTAGCTAAGTAGGAGCTCTTTATTAGGAACGTCTTCTATGTAGAAGACTTCGTTAGTCTTGCGCACTTCTCCTAAGGAGTCCGCAAGTTAGAGGCGCATGTTATACGCGCCTTAAGCTGCTACGCCTTCGCCTTAAAAGGACTTCATAGTAGGCAGCAGGGCTCCTAGGATTAGCTTCAAACCGAGCCGTATAATTACCCGCTAGGGTATTACGTTAACCTCCGCAAGGTCGTCTAACATATAGTCTACTAGCTTAAGCGAGCTATTAACTTAGACCGTACTAGATAGGCGCTAGGCAGGCCATAAGTCTACATCATTAGTAACAGACAGCTTAGATACCCGTAGTAGCTATTCGGTTGTCTTAGGCTTGTCCTTCTTTTGCCTCCCCTCTAGGGAGGTTTCAGACACCTTGCTTACCTTCTTCCTATTACTTCGTTTAGGATAGCAAGCTGCCTAGTAGTCCCTCGCTCTACAGATGTAGCAGCTACTCGGAGGCTTCTCGCTACTGTCTTTAGGCTTAGAGGGCTCGCTCCTCTAGAATGAACTACTACGTTAGACGTGACCCTTAGGGCGCTTGTAATAGCGGCCCTTTAGTAGGTCCTTAGGGCTTAAATGCTTATTGTCCTTACTACCTAATCTTCTATTTCGCTTCAAGGTAATCTCTATACGTGTTACAAGGGACACGAGGTCTTGCCGAGTTGTTAGAAGTTCATGAAAAGTCATGATTATGTTCTAAAGATTGTCATTAAGCTTGACAAGTAGGTGCCACATACATTGCGTCTTAGTATAGGGTAATATCTGTCTCTCGAGTGTAGCGAGGTAGGTAGCGAAGCTAGAGGTTATTTGTCCCTTCTCCTGCTTAGCCTTCTTATACTTAACAGACATAGTAAGGGCATAGTTCCCTAGATCCTTAACCTAGTTAACATAGAACTAGTAAAAGTCCGCCTATATATACGTTCTGTTATAGACTCGCATAAGGTCATACTACTCATGCTAATTGTTACGAGGTTCCTTATCCTCTTTAAGCTACATTATACTAAAGGCGACCTGTTTGCCCTCTATAGAATATCCGCGTAAGTTAAGCACGAAAACTGCCTTACACGCCTACAAGAAAGTTCGAGCCTCATTTAAGGTGTCTCCCTTAAACGGCTTTAGGTTACATGCGTTACGACTGCCTCCTAGTTAGCCTACTATAGCCCTAAATTTAGGCACTAGATTCGCAGGCATATGCGAAGAGTCTACGCCTGCTAGTATATTGTCTTCATAGGTCCCTAGCGTAAAATCTCGCTAGATTTCTTTATCTGCTAGTTTATTAGTACTGCTTATAGCGACGTCTTCGTCGTCCTCGCTATTGTCGCTACTAGAAGGGTTACGGTTTTAGCTCTAGTATACAAGGTAGTTAGCGACCTAGTCGACGACTATAACAGCGGACGTTAAAAAGGCCTAAAAGACAAAGAAATACCTAACGCTTAACAAGTTAAGAAAGGCGCTTCCTCTAGAGCTTCGATACATAGCTCCGCTGTTTTCCTGTAAGGAAGCAGAGAAATTAGCGCCATACCGCCCTAGTATTAACTACTGCGTCGAACTCCGCGAAGGACTAGACGGATCCTAGCTAGCTCTACTATAGGGACCCCTATATAGCATGTCGAAGGAGGAATTACTTATGCTAAGGAAGTCCTTAGACAAACTATTAGGGAAGGGATTTATCCGGCCTACTAACTTAGAGGCCGCGGCTCCTGTGCTTTTCGTCTAGAAGCTAGGGGGAGGCCTCTATTTCTGCTGTAACTACCGCGCCCTTAACGTGATCACAAAGCAAGATAGGTACCCCCTTCCGTTAATTCCGGAGACCTTAAGGAACCTCACGGGCGCCTAGTAGCTTACTAAGGTAGACGTAGTATTAGCCTTCTACTAAACCTGTATGGCGAAAGGCCATAAGTATAAGACGGCTTTTCGCATAAGGTTTAGCTTATTCGAATAGTTAGTCTGTCTGTTAGTCTATCTAGGGCTCTAGCAACTTTCTAGTAATATATTAACACACTGTTACGCGAGGAGTTAGACGACTATACCTCTACATACATAGACGACATTATCATATATAGCGGCGGTTCGTAAGAAGACTATTTTGCTAAGGTAACGCGAGTACTCTAGAAGCTCTAGGACAAGGGCCTATACCTTGACCCTAGGAAGAGTAAGTTTGCTAAGAAGGAAATCAAGTACCTAGGGTTCATAATCTATACTAACAGAAAAGGCGTAGAGACTAACCTAGAAAAGGTAGAAGCCATACGTAACTAGGAGTAGCTAAGGACATAGAAGGAAGTCTGTAGATTCCTTAGCTTTGCTAACTACTACAGGATATTCATCTCGAACTACTTAAAGACAGCTAGGCCATTAATGGCACTTACAGGGAAGGGCATGCCGTTCTCCTAGGGAGAAAGCAAGGAGTCTACGTTTAAAACGCTAAAGGCAAAGTTCTGTTTAGCGCTAGTCCTTTCTTAATAGAACCTAGAGCTGCCGACCTTTTTAGAGACTAACTATAGTAGGTTTGCGTTAGGTGCAGCTCTCCTACAAGAAAGTAACAGAGTCTGTAGACTAGTAGGCTTCTTTTCATAGAAGCTTAACAAAGCGGAGACTAATTATAACATCTATAATAAGGAGATGTTAGCCGTGATATCTAGCCTTAAGTTCTAGGGCCCTGAGATGAAATTGTGTAGCCCCTTCACGATTCTTATAGACTACAAAAACCTAGAGTACTTCATAGTCAAGCGGCAGCTATCTAAGCGGCAGATACGGTAGTATAAGACCCTTACGTAATTCTAGTTCTCCCTAGTATATTACCTAGGCGCCGAGATAGTAGTCCTAGACGCATTGTCGAGGCAAGAACAGGACACGCTAGGAGCAGAAGATAAGGAATCGCGGTTTAAGAGGTTCTTAGACCTAGAGGTTGTAGAGAATTAGCCCGAGATAGCGGGTAAGAGTAGTAATAGCGTACTAATTACCTTGACCTACATACTATCTACTACCTTAGTTAAGGACGAATCGCTACTTGTTAACTCTATGCCCTCTAACCTAGAACCTACTAGGCCTTTCTAGGACTATACCCTTAATAATTTGTAGGCAGCTATAGTAGAAAAGGACAAGCTGTACTTGACAGTAGTTAAAGTAGTAAAGAGCGGCTCCTAGAACGCTACTAGCTAGAGTGAAGTTGAAATTGTAAGCAGGAGACTACAAGATTAACAAGAGGGGCTTCCTATAATACCGCGACAAGCTCTAGGTCCTAGGAGTAACAGCTAGTCAGCCTAGGCACGACACCCTAGACCCTAGAGATAAAAGTAACAGCACGCTTAGGATAAGGCTAATCTAGTCCGTGTATACTACTATAGTATACAGGCATCTAGGACAGGATACTACGACAATGATCCTAGGGCGTAACTTCTATTAGCCGTTACTATCTAAGCACGTCTAGCAGTTCCTATGGAACTACGACTACTACGGCTATAATAAGGTGTAGAGAGAGCATAAACACAGACTACTAAAGCTATTACTAGTCCCTACTAGATTCTTCTAGGAAATCTTAATAGACTTCATGACGGATCTGCCTAAGTCTAAGGGATGTTAGTACCTGTAGATTATTAAAGACCGCTTATGTAAGTCCGTAGTGTTATAGGTAATGCCTAGCATAAAAGTAGAGGAATACGTAGAGGAGTTTATAGACTATTAGGCCTAGTACTATAGAATGCTAACAGCTATTACAAGCGACTAGGGTACTAACTAGACTAGCACCTTTTAGAGTGCCTTTTGTAAAAGAATAGGAGTATCCTAGCAGTTAAGCTCTACATACTACCTATAAACAGATAGAGGCCCTAAACGCCTTAACTAAGAGGTATAAGCGGATTCCTAGAACTACATTAATCATGAGCAATCTAAATAGAAGCAATGGCTCCCTATAGCTTAACTAGCGCTAAACAGGAGGTATTACTTAGGGATTAGCATAAGCCCCTTCTTTGCTACCTATAGCTACAAAGAATAGGGCCCTATGTCTTTAGCTAAGGACGCTAAAGAGCCTAGCCTGTTAAAAGCTGCCAAGAGGGCAAAGGTATTCGTAGAGAAGATCTAGAGCATAACGGGAATCTGCCAAGCCACGATAGTAGCCTCTATGTAAGAACAAGAGGAGTCTACTAATAAACGTTAGAACCCTGCCCTAATTTACAAAGTTAACAAGGTCTAGCTAGATCTGCGGAACTACACTACAGAGAGACTAAAGAAAAGCTTAGACGCTAAGCACGCAAAGTACATAGTAGCCAAGGTAATATCACTAGTCTCTATCTGTTTAACTAGGCTCCTAAGTAATATATACCTAGTGTTCTATACTAACCTGCTAAGACTAGCTAGCAAGGACCCTATGCCTAGATAGGAGAATGACGACAAACAGCTAGACCCCGTGTTATTCAAGTCGCACAAAGAGTAGTTAGTAGAGGAAATACTCTGCTCAAGGAACAAGAGAAGGGGAAAAGGGCGCGAGGTCCTAGTGAAATAGTCAGGGTACTACGACCCTACGTAGGAACCCTTAGAGAACCTTATAGAAACTAGAGTAATAGACTGCTTTAAACAGACTAAGGGAAGCGCGGAAAGCGCTAACAGACTAAGGGAGAGGTAGGACAAGGGGAAGGGAAGATGTAGGGCTTAGAAAGTAGAGCCTAGCGTTTTTGACGAGGAGTACAGGTTTTTTGAGAAGGACATAATCAAGGGGAAAATTTACATTAGTTAACTATATATACAGAAAAAAAGAAAAACCCCCTAGCCGTAGGACCCTACGCTAAGAGCAGGGACCCTAGCGACAATTACGCGGGATTGTTACTAGAAGCCCTACTAGCAGGGCTAGCCCTCCTGTTAGTAGCAATAGGGTCGCTAACAGACCCCTCGCCGTCTAAGGGGCCCTTACTAGACCCCCTAGACCCGCCGACTAGGCCGCTGTCAGAATCCCTGGCCTTTTAGCTAGGGCCCTAAGTAGCGGCGCTAGACTTAGCCTGACGAGAGCTCTTGCCCTTGCTAGCAACGTTCTCCTGCTACCTACCTAGGGTAAGCACTAGTAGAACGCCCCTAGACCTTTTAAACAGTTAGCGTGTAGAAACACACAGAGTATAGGATAAACTTATAGGAGGCCCTACTAGGCGACTATAGCGGCAATAGTGCTAGTGACCTCCTAGGCTACAACGCTACATGAGAGTTAGCGGAGTAATTATAAGAGGCACTAGGGGAAAATCCCCGGACAGTAGGCCTGCTAACTACAAAGGCCCTAAGGCCTTCTAGGCCTTAAGGACCTTTGCTAGGTTGTTACAGGCTACTATGCTATTATGACGTTAGCTATGCAAAAACGCTTAGGGTATAGGTCATACCTGTTAGCATCTTAAGAGCGTGTCTAGGAGGCGTAGGACACGTAGGTAAGGGAGAGGCTAGCTAGGTTAGCGAGCTACTTTGCGTAGATACTAGGCAAAGTATATAGGGCCTTATAGTTTAGGCGCTTGCTAGCGCATCGCCCGCAGGCGCGGGCTCAGGTAGACTAGAAGAGTTAGCATAGGCTAGGAGGAATAGCAAGGAACCTAGGACATACTAGTTAGGGAACGTAATCTACACCCTAGAGGGTATAGTTAATGTAGTAGATATTAGGCACTATCTAACCCCTGTTAGTAACGCCTAGACTCTAGAAGAAGAGGTCAGGAGAATATAGGGGGAGGCTTACTATGTAAGTAAGCATGTAAGAGAAAGGAAGTAAGAGTAGTACTAAAGGGCAATTTTTATATAGTAAGGTACGCGCTAGCACGGGCCTAGGAGCGCCCCCTTAATAGCTTAGACTACAAGAGTAGAAGTGAAGTGAAGTGAAGGGAGGTGAAGTAGACTTCGCCAAGTAAAGTAGAGTTAGGGGACTACGTAGGACTAGCTAGGAGCTAGGTCTTGTATACTAGAGGACAGCTAGTAGGCAGGCTTAATTATAAGAAGTAAAGTAAAGTAGACTTAGCTAAGTGAAGTAGAATCACGAGACTATACGAGACTAGTTAGGGGCCTAGCCTTATAAGCTAGAGAGTAATTAGTAGGGGGATTTAGTTACGACACTACTACTCTCTAGACAGCTCTGTCTAAATCTAAATGTAAAACGTAGGGAAGGAGCTCATACTCCCTTAGGTTCCTTGCTATTCTACACAGAAGAAGGATAAACGAAGGGGAAGGGGGGGAGTCAATGTAAAGGGCGAGGCCCTAAGTCCTTAGCATAGGCTAAGGCCTATGCATAACCCCTAACAAGGGACAAGGCTAGCTATCAAGGACCGGACAGCTAGCAGATAGTCCTTCTCTCCCTATCGTACTTGTTAAATACTACATAAACCCCTGTGTACATACTGTTTACCTGTAACAGAGTCCTTATAGTAGAGGGTAGCATGTAGGATTATTACATCCCTACACTTAGGTAGCAAACCTATAAGACAAAGGATATATAATTTAACGTATAAAGAGACAGCTACTATAATAGGAAGGGTCTATAGCATGCTAAGAGTAGTATACTAGAGTATGTTTAGCTATAATACTCTCTAATAGTATTAACTATATTAGAGAGAGCGTAGTAGTAATAGTAACGCTAACATGTCCTAACTTTGCTCCTAGTATAGTAAAGGATGTATATTACTCTTAGCTTAAAGGTAAAGGTAGATACTATGTTTGTCTCTAGACATAGTTAAATGCCTAAGGGGGTAGGACAGGAGGATTATCTTAATAGATACCTTTGCCTATAGGTAAGAAGGGGTATAGCTAAGAGGAGAGGTATAGTAGGTTAAGGGTATATAGAGGTAATACTACCTCTTTACCTAAATCTTCCTTATGTATAGGTAGGAGGATAAGCTACTAGATACTACATGTAATTTGTAGAGAGAAGACATTAGTCTAAGTACTTGTTTTTGCTGCATATAGTAGTAGTTAGCTACTTAGCTTGTTAACATAGTCGACTACTCTAATGAGTTTAAGTGCCTACAATGTGTCCTACTTAGTTAATTGCTAGGTCGCTACTATGTAGTTCTAAGGAATGTAGGAGATTGTCATATCTGTAATATACTAAGAATTTGTAGTAATAGAAGAATAACCGAACAATTGTCCTAAAAGGAACTTAGGAAGACTACTTTAGAGCAGTTAATATACTTTAGGCGTAATGTCATTATAGTTACTAGCTGTTATATGTCTTATGCTATACATGGCGGTAGTCTTAGGAACTATAGTCAATCTTCGCATACTATCGATTTATCTAAGCAGAGCGGTACGAGCGCTAGCGATAGCGTAAATAGCAGGCCAAAGGAGCGGAGATCTGTAGAAGGAGTATCAAGATACGCTAGTCTTAGAATCAGACTACGCAATTTACCTCCTAACCTTAATCTCGTCCTAGATGATCCCTCTATCCTCCCTATGATCCCCTTTAACCTAAGCCTCTCTCACAGTTCTCCTTTAAACACCTATTAACCTATCGTTTGTTCCTTGACTCCCTTAGACCTTACATAGGGCATCCTACTCATGTCTTCTGCCTTAACATACTACACGTCTGTAGTAACTAGTTAACTAAGTTAGTTGATTGACGTGATGCCGTCACTATGTTAACGAGGAGTCAATACGCTAATAAGCGGCTAGCTAGTTACTCGGGTTAATAAGCACGACAAGTAGTTAATAGTACTAGTCACGAAATCATTTAACTAACAGATAAAACTACTATATCCGCGCTTAGCCGACTAGGCAAAACCTATTAATAACCTGAAGACTTAGATCGAGATTAAACGCAGGTTCGTGTAGTTCCTTTCTAATGTAAAGCGCCTTCTCTATAGTCCGCGTTACTACGAACAGACTAGTCGCATTAATAAAGGTAGTCTTGTCCTTGCCTTCTCTAGCATGAAGCAAGGCAGCTAGAATAAGCAAGGCAGATTAATCGTTTTCATGCTAGGATAGTGCCTTGTATGAAGAAGTAATGTCTAGACTAGGCTGTAATTTGCTGCACTTTGCGAAGGCCTTCTTGAAACTAAGCTTGCCTTTGTTCTTACTCTCCTTCTACAGAGCGCTAGTAAGGAGAAGATTTTTACAGCTAAATTGCGGAATGTGTGCAGGAGTAAGAGTAAGTTTGCCTAGAAGCAAATCAAGTATTTAGGCTTCATTATGCACGCTAATAGAAAGGGGTATAGGACCCGACCTAGAAAAGGTAGAAGCTATGAAGATTTAGGTAGCCCTAAAGACATAGAAGGAAGTACGTAGATTTTTAGGTTTTACGAACTACTATAGGATGTTTATCCTAAACTACTTAAAGATAGCTAAGCCTATAACTACGCAAACTAGTAAGGGTATACTATTCTCCTAGGGAAAAGAAGAGGAAGCTACGTTTACTTAGCTAGAGGACAAGTTTTATAGAGCTCTAGTCCTTTTACACTAGGATTCCTAGCTCCTAACATTCCTAGAAACAGACTATAGCGGATTCGCTATAGGGGCCGCTCTACTACAAGAAAAGGACAGGGTCTAGCGTCTAGTAGGCTTCTTCTCGCAAAAACTAAATAAGGTAGAAATTAACTATAATATCTATGATAAAGAGATGTTAGTAGTAGTATTTAGTATAAAGTTCTAGGCCTCTAAGCTAAAAGCATGTAGTCCCTTTACTATTCTCATAGACTATAAGAACTTAGAATATTTCATGGTAAAGAGGCAATTATTAGAGAGGCAAATTCGGTAGTATAAAATCCTATTAAACTATAAGTTTACCTTAGTATACTAACCGGGATCCGAAGTAGTCACGCTAGATAGCCTGTCAAGAAGGGAGCAAGACACACTAGGAGAGGAGGACAGAGAGTCAAGGGTTTAGCAGTTCCTTGAACTAGAAAACATGTAATACTAGCTAGGAGGCAAAGGAAAAGGGGGGGGGTAAAAGTAGCTACTACTTTAGTCTAACTCCTAGTAACTACTTTTAGCGACAACAGGCTAGAACTAATAGACCCTGCCATAGAAACGCTAGGCTTAGGCCTATTCTAAACCGAGGAACTAAACGCCCTCTAGATCTCTACTAAGGAAAAGGATAGACTATATAGCATAGTACTCTATGTAATAGAATTAGGAGCCTACATAATACTAAGCAAAGTCAAGCTAAAGGTATAAGTAGGGGACTATGTAATAGACGAAAAAGGCAACCTCTAGTATAGAGGGAAGCTATAGGTCCCTAGTACTTCTCCTGTAGAGCCTAGGCTAGATACTACGACACCTAAACTTAAAGCGAATAACATGCTATAGACAAAGATCATATAGTCTGTCTATAATGCCGCGGTATACAGGCATCTAGGCAGGATGCTACTACGTCTATTCTAAGCCGCGACTTCTATTAGCTACTACTATCTAAGCAGGTCCGGAAGTTCTTAAGAAACTACGATTATTATAGGAGGAACAAAGTATAGAGAGAATATAAGCATAGACTCCTATAACTACTATTAGTTCCTAACTAGTTCTTCAAGGAGATCTTGATAGACTTCATGACTAAGTTGCCTAGTTTAGAGGGGTACTAGTACCTGTAGGTTATTAAAGACCGACTCTCTAAGTCCGTAGTATTAGAGGCGATACCTAGCATAAAAGCTAAGGAGTACGCCGATAATTCATGGACTGCTAGGCCTGTTACTATAGCATGCTAGGTACTATTACTAGCGATAGGGGAACTAACTAGACAAGCACGTTCTAGGAAACCTTTTACTATAGAATAGGCGTATCCTAGAGACTTAGCTCTACATACTACCCTTAAACAGACAGAGGCCCTAAGCGCGTAAATTAAGAAGTACAAGCGTACTTGCGGAACTTCATTAACTAGGGGTAGTCTGACTAGAAACGCTAGCTTCCCTTAGCGCAACTCGCGCTTAATAGTCAATATTACTTAGGGATTAGTATAAGTGTATTCTTTGCTACTTATAGATACGAAGTACTATCTCCTATCCTATTACAGACAGAACCTACAAGGTCGAGCTAGCTAAACGCGGCAAAGAGAGTAGAGGCATTTGTAGAGAAGATCTAACAGATAAAAGACCTATGTCAAACAAGTATAGCAGCCTCTATGTAATAATAGGAGGAGTCCGCTAACAGGAAGCGGACCCTAGCGCCTATCTATAGGGTAGGCGACAAACTGTGGCTAGACCTAAGGAACTATACTACTAACAGGCTAAAGAAGAGCCTAGATACTAAGCATGTAAAGTACATAGTGTCTAAAGTGTTGTCGCTAGTCTCTATGCGATTATTAGGGATACTAAGTAACATCTACCTAGTGTTTTACATGGATCTACTCTAGTTAGCAAGCTAAGACCCGTTAATAGGACAGGAAACTAACGACAAACAGCTAGACCCTATGCTCTTTGAATTACATGAAGAATAGCAGGTAGAGGAGATACTTTATACAAGGAAGAAGAAGAAAGGGCAGGGTAGAGAAGTCCTAGTAAAATGGGCTGGATACTACTAGCTAAGCTAGGAACCCTTAGGAAACCTTGCGGACACTATAGCCCTAGACGAGTTTAAGACTAAATACAGGAGTACAGAGTCTAATAATAGACTTAAAGAGAAGCAGGAGAAGATAAGGAAGGAGAAAGGGAGCCTAGGTAGTAAAGCCCGGACTTAATGATTATTCAGGTAGAGAACAGGCGTTTTAGGAAGGATTTAGAGTTTAGGGTTTTACATCTTCATTTTCATATGACTATCTAGCGGCTGCTGCCGCAAAACCCCCGGAGCCCTAGCAGAGTAATCAGGCCCCTAGCTATTACTAGAAATCATTAGCATAGCGATCGCTAATAGTAAAGGCTAGTAGGACAGCAGCGCTAAATAACTAGTTAGCAGGGAAAAACGAGCGGAAAGCGAGAGATAACTTATAGATTACCCTACTAGAGGATAGCCTTTTAGACCGTCCTATTTACCTCACAGGTAACAGCGCTAGAACATTAGTTAGCGAGCAAAAACAACTAGAGTCTAGAAAGAATTACTTAGAGAGCAAGCTAGCCTTCTAGGTAGGCTGCAAGGCCTTCTAGGCCTTAATGACCTTGACTAGGTCGTCATGCGCGTCTGTACTACTCTAGTTGTTAGCTAGGCAAGAACAAGCGGACTCTTAGACTTACTTGTCGCTATTATCTAAACGGGTCTAGACAGTATAGGCAACATAGGTAATAAGTAGACTTTGTACTAGGTAGTAGGCGTTTTTACGTAAAACCTAGGTTAAACTCATAGGTTCTTGTAATTAATTGCCTTATCGGCATACTGCTAGCAGGTAGTAGAGCAGGAGGACTACAGAATTAGCGGAGTCTAGGAGAAATAGCGTAGAATACGAGACTTATAGTCTAGTCTTAGCAATCGACGCTGTAGAGGGCGTAATCTACATAGTAGATAAGTAGAATATTCTAAATCTAGTTAGTTTTGCCTAGAATCCAGAGCACTTACTACCCTTGACCCTAAGGCCTACTTACGTTAGTTACTATGTTAATGTAAAGGAGAAGGTTAGAAAGAGTAGAAGAAGCTGTCTTTATTACTAGTAGTAGGTCTGTACGTATATAGTAACGCATAACATTAACGATACGTTATAGAGTAAAGCCGCTAGGGAAGTAAAGGAGTTAGTAAGGAAGGAGAACAGTGTGTATGTCAGGTTAGTAGAGGATTCCTACAGAACCTAGGTAAAACTAGCTAGGATCCTAGGGTTATTAGTTTATAAAGGGTAAAGTAGACTTACTAGACAAGTAAAGTAAGCTTTTAATACAGCGAATTAACAGGGATGCCGCTAGCATCTAGAATGACAGTAAGGGTTACAGTTAGCTATTAATAGCTGCCTTGTAGTAGTATGACGCAGGTTATTAGTTAGCGTAGATGTTAATTAGTTATAATTTAACAGTAAAGTAGAGTAGCTAAGTAAGGTAGAGTTAGGGAACTACGCAAAACTAGCTAGGAGCCAGGTTTTATGCGCTAGAGGACAGCTAGTAGGAGGGGGTTTAGTCGCAGAGATAAGGTAAAGTAGACTTAGCCAAGTAAACTAGAATCCCGAGACTATACAGGACTAGTTAGAGGCCTGGCCTGTAGGGCCAGAGAGTAGTTAGTAGGACGCTACTACCCTCTAGGGGGCTCGCGCTCCCTTAGGTTCCTTACTATTCTACATAGAAGAAGGCAAGTAGGGGGGGGGGTGTAATGTAAAGGGCAAGGCCCTAGGTCCATAGCGTAGGCTAAGGCCTATACGCGACCCCTAACAACCCCTAACAAGGCTAGCTATAAAGGACTAGACAGCTAGCGGATAGTCCTTCTCTCCCTATTATACTTGTTAAATACTACATAAACCCTTGTATACATACTGTTTACCTGTGACACCTTTAAGAGCGCTAACAATTTAGTTTTAGTAGTTAATTTAGTTATAGTTGCTTGCTTTATAGCCTTCTAATTAATAAGGCTACTAAACAAGAAGACTGTAATACCTTCTAAGCGTTTACGTGTTATAGCATTTTCTGCAAACAAAGCATCTAGATATACTGCTAGTACGTTACTTGCACGCAGAGTAGTATTAGTAAAGTACTTAGAGAGTCCCTTGCCTACACCCCTAAGTCTAAGGGCAAGATACGTAGTATTATCAAGATAATCGAGGCAGTAGTCTGCCGCTACAAGACAAGCCTCCGAAGGGCTCTTCATATATAAGGAAAGCACTAATACTACCTTCGTAATGTCCGGACGAGTTTAGATAGCTAGCTAGTTAAGGGAACTAACTCGTTCTACATAGGCATGAATAGACTTAGTAGAAGCTTGTTTAGCATGTAGTAAAAGCTCGATCTCTAGAAGCGGCGTAGTAGCGCGCTTTAGCTTCTGCCTAACGTTAAAGCGTTTAATGGTCTTGTTAATATAGTCGGCCTATAACAGCTAGACTATGTATTACTTGTAGTTACGAATTATCTTGATACTAAGGAACTAGTTAATGTCTCCTAGCTTAGTAAGCTTAAAACGCTTGCGGAGGTTAACCTTAAACTGCTTGACTTTAGCAGTGAAGTGCTTGTCATGCATAAGGCAGATATTGTCTACGTAGAAGAATACAAGGATCTTACTATTACTATACAGACACTTAACACTAGGTATTTGTTTGAAGCCGAGTACTTTGAGCTCGCTAGAGAAGAGGTCTTACTATAGCTTTACTAACTCCTTGAAGCCATACAATGCTTTCATGACTTAAAGCACATGTCCTAGCTTCTTGTAGTAGTACCTGTTAGGGGGGTAGTAGTAGAAAGGATATAGTATCTTTGCGTTAAGATATGCGTTAACAGCGTCTATCTGTTTGCAGTCTAACTCGTAATAGGCTATGACTGCTATTAGTACGTAGAAAACACGAGCTGCTAGCGTAGCTACGTACGTTTTAAATAGAGTAGTTTGCAAATTACCGCGTCTATAGAGTCTCGCCTTAAACTTGTCAAGGTATCTAGAGAAGTCGTATTTGATCTTAAATACCCGCTTAAGTAGTACTAGTTTGTAGCTACAGAGCAACTCCTTAGGGAACTAGACGAATGTGCTAGTTTACATTGTCTTGTTAAACTTAGCATTATAGGCGCGTCTCTATTTAGCGGCGTGTAGGCTCTTCATTGCTTAGTTATACTACATAGGTTCTAGGCCTAGATTATCTCGATGTAGTTTAGTTAACTAGTAGTAGAGCGTGGCGGATTCTATGGCGGCGCTAATAGTGTAGAAGACCTACACGTAGTATAGAGTAATAAAGAAGGCCTGTCTTGTCTTTTGTCGCTTTAACTAGTAGTCGTCTATGTTAGCTATGTTAACTAGCTTATGTTCTAGCTAGTAGATACGTTGCTATACTAGCTACTCTAGCACGTCTAGTAGTAGCGACTTGCTCGTAAAGACAGAGAAGTTAAGGGCTAGGTATCTGTCTTGCTTGCCTTCTATTAGTGTGTTACGGAACAGTGTTATAGAACATAGCCGTAATAGAGGAGTCATGCGATGCCCTCTAAGTCATATAATGCGACTCTGTTTTAGAAGCTTCTATAGGAGCCAAGACAGAGAACATAGCTTAGTAATAGAGACTGTCTCTATTAGAGCAAAGTTTCTAATAGAGCATAACAGAGACATGCTCTGTTACACACTAATGTCTCCTATGTATTTAGGAACGCTAAGACGCCCTTATAGCTCGAACGTGTTTAACTCATGTTATTATCTTACTAATTAGAATTTAACCTTTGTTCCCTTTAGATTACATCGTTCCTATTTACTACTGCCTCTCTAAAGAGTAATTACCCTACGTAACTTGAATATTCCTCTTGAGGCTTAGTTAATAGCAAGGTCGGTAACACTTTAAACGCCCTTAGGATAAGTGCTACACAGTAAACTAGAAGGGGAACTCCTGCCCTAAGCGATGTAGGAAGTTCTTGTTAACGATCTAGTACTCCTTAGTCGGCTATTAACGTACTAGCTAACTACACTAAGGAGGACTCCCTCAAGGTCGGCAAGCCGGACTACTACTATAGCGACTAAGACAAGTTCGACATCTAGCTTACCTAAATAGACATGTACTTCAAGTTTAACAACATAGGAGAAGCATAGAACCTCTCTTTGTAACAACCTTTATACGAGGAAGAGCTTAGCACTAGATCAAACCTTTTCTTAGGAACTAATTAGATAACAAGGAAGATTCAAGTAGAATCTTTCGATCCTAGAACTATTTAAAGAATGCTATGAAGACAGTCTATAGAGTCTCGAACGAAATGTCAACTATAGTTTAAGTTGTTTAGCATATTACTTAGAAGACATTAGCAGCTAAGTATGCGGCTAAATTCTAGGAGCACGCGTAGGTTACTAAATAGGACAACAAAGCCCTCTAAGTTATGTTCTGACGAGGCCTTAAGGACAATGTTAAAGACAAACTAATGCGCTACAGAGGACGTATTGACAACCTCGGAGAACTAGTTAAAGTAGCGATTAAGCTAGACGACTAACTTTACGAAAGATTAATAGAGCGCTACTTTAACTCTAAGATCTCTAGAAAAGTAGGATATGTGCTAGATAAACTACGCGGAGGATAGTCTTGACTAACCTATCAGAGATAACAGCGTGATCCTAATGTAATAGACTAGTAGTTTAACGCTATCTAGAAGGGTCGGTCTAAAGGAAAAGGGAAACATAGGAAGAGTTTACCCTAAGGAGCAGGAAAACTAAGTTGCTATGCCTGTAGCAGAGAAGGCTACATAGCAAGGGACTATTACAACAAGAATAAGGTGCGACGCGGACAGTTTAATATGATGTAATAGAAGGACCTAGGCAGAGAAGGCCACAAAAGGATTAGTAAGCTAAGCTCTATTAAGAAAGCGCTAAGGACCTACGCAGAGGTAAATACTAGAAGAACTCCCTGCACGAATAATAGATCATAGTGTAGAACCCTTAATTAGGAACTCTGCAAGGATCTATAGTGCGATATCTATGAAGAAGACAAAGAACTCCGCAACTACAAGAATAACGTTAAATTAGGATTTGCCAAGTTAGGGATATTACCTAAGGAACGCTTGCTAATTCTACTAGAACTACATGGCACATGCAGAGCTCCGACGAAACGCGAGTTTTGTATAATAGCAAGAAGGACTAGGCACGCACAACTAAGCCTTACACAAGAAGACGCAAGCCTTGAAGAAATTGACGAGTCTTGCTTTAACGACAATGACAAAGAGAACCGAGATCTAAGAACTTCATTCCCTTAAGAAGAGGCGCTCGAAGTAATTCGAGAAGTTCTAGAGTCCCCTTAGTAAGAGGAGGATTAGCAAGACAAGTCTAAGGAAGAAAGTCCTAATGAATTAGACAAATCCGATGAAGAAATTAAGGAGGGAAGTAACGACAAAATCCTTACGTTTATAGTAGATACGCTAGCACTAATACGCGTATTGTTACTACATATCGTAAGATAACATGAAGAAATATTCCTAAGGATAAATAACAAGCAACGAAGAATAAACCCGGTATAGCTTAACTACGCATAGATAATGCTACGAGCTAAATTCTAGAATCACCTACAACTAAAGATTACGCCTGTCACAACTTTGTTATAGAACGAATACCTATAGGAAGCATAGTTACCCTACATGGATACCTTTTACTAGATAACTAAAGCGTAGTAACTAGGGAAATGCAGGATGTAGTCGAAAGATTAAACTAACGATACTAGAAGGCAATTACTACACAAGGATAATACGCATGTAACGAAACCCTCGAAGAAGAATTATATGCGCAAGAAGCGCTAAGGACAAAACAACAGATCCTAGGATAGTTAGAGTAACGTCAGGCTAGGAACTAGTTAGGAAACAGATCTACTCTCTAGATTAGAGCGTTCTAAGAGAGTTCCTTAATATTAAAAGCGCTTAAGCATCGACAGTAGTCTTCTACACTAAAGTTATTATTAACAGGCATAGGATAACTACCCTTATAGATTCTAGAGTAGACGGGAATTTTGCTTCCGAATTATTTGTTAAGAGCTAAGGGATTATAACCTAAAGCAGAGAAGAAGGAACATATGAACTTACTGTAGCAGATAGGTTACTATTACCTAAAGTAGAGCGAGAGACAATACCGCTACTACTAGCTATCTAATAGCACTACAAGGAAATTATCTTAGATGTTATTAACATAGCTAGTCATGACATTATGCTAGGCATGCCTTAATTAAGAAAGCATAACCTAGTAATTAACTAGAGAAAAGGAGTACTCACATTTAGGGAATGTAATTACATGATTAGCATTCGTCCTACATAGCGGCAGCGTTCGCTAGTAGATAAGATTAACAAGCGCAGGATAACACATAAGACGTTTGCATTAATAGGAAGTACAGAATATACTTAACCTAAATTGACACCTCTATTAGGTTAAGAGGGTTAACACGATGATTACAGGAAGGATAGAAGTTATGTACTATTAAAGGATGACACTAGAATCTCGGACCTAGACATCCCTAAGGAGTATCGTAAGTAGAAACGACTCTTTAAAGAGGAGAGAGGCAAAGCCGCCTTACCTAAACATTAACTATAGGATCATAAGATACACTTATAGCTAGGGAAGGAGCCTCTATAGGGACCTTTATACGTAATGTCTAAGAAAGAGCTTAAGACCCTAAACGAATAGCTAAAGGAGAAACTAGAAAAAGGCTAGATATAGAAGTCGACATCCTTAGCAGCCTTACTAGTAATGTTTGTTCTAAAAGCAAGCAGGAAACTACAACTAGTAGTAGATTTTAGACAACTAAACGACATTATAATTAAGAATCGATACCTATTACTAAACATTGAAGAAATGCAAGACCGATTAACTAGGTTAGACTAGTACACAAAGATTAACTTACGTAATACGTTTTACGTAATACGCATAGTACCTAGATACGAATAGATGACTGCATTCTAGACAAGATACAGGCTTTATGAGTTCTTAGTCATGCTAATAGGACTAATAAATGCCCTAACGTTATGTCAGGACCTTGTTAATAAAGTCCTTCGAGAACTTCTAGATGTATACGTCGTAGCATATATAGACAACATCCTAATTTATACTAGGGGAAGTCTTAACAAGCACGTATAATGAGTACAAGATGTCTTTGAATAGTTAAGCTAAGTAGGGTTCAAGACTATACCAGAAAAATGCGAGTTCTATAAGAAGGAAGTTAAGTTCCTTGGATTCATTATTAGTATAATAGGAATCTAGATCGATCTAGAGAAGACTAAGTCGATACAGGAATAGCTAACACTGACATGCGTTAAGGACATACAGGCATCCCTAGGATTAGCTGACTATAATAGGAAATTCATTAAGGGCTATTCTAAGACATTAGTACCCCTAATAGAGCTTACAAAGAAAGACAAGAAATAGAACTAGAGCTAAAGGGAAGATTTAGCGTTTAAGCAACTAAAGGAATAGTGCGCTTTAGCACTAACGCTACGACTATTCGATGGAGAAAAAGTGGTCTAGATAGAAACAGACGTGTTAGACAGAGCTATAGGAGTATGCCTCACGTAATAGCATGATAGGAAACGACACCCTATGGCCTATTACTTAAGAAAGATGTTACCTATAGAACATAACTACGACATCTATGATAAGGAGCTACTTACAATAGTTGCATTATTGTAATACTAGCGAGTATACGTAGAAGGATTAACGAGTCTTACAATTCTTTCTGATCACAAGAATCTGACTTACTTTACTACGACTAAGGTACTAACCTAAAGACAAGCCCGCTAGTCAGAGCTTTTAGGACAGTACAAGTTTAAAATCCGCTATACCCTAGGACGCAAGAACGGAAGAGGCGACGTACTAAGCCGCTATAGCGACTATATAGAGGGTCAGGAACTAGTGCAAGAGGAAATACTTAAGGCAAATGAAGATAGAAGCCTTAGTGCTAACACTAAGGAGTTTAACACTATTATGCAAGTTCTTTAAGATGACGAAGAACAATTCATAATCAAACATGGGAAATACTAAGTACCTAAGGAATAAGTTACGGAGTGTATATAACAACATCATGACAGGCTAGAAAATAGACACCCTAGAGTTTTAAAGACAATAGAATTAGTCAAGCGAAGCTTTAGATTCCTACACATGCGACAACGAGTTCTAGAGTACATTAAGAAATGTCTACAATGCTAACAGAACAAGGCTAGTAGACATAGCCTATATAGACATATTTAGTTCAGGATACCGCTAAAACAACTATAGGACGAAGTTATAATAGACCTTATCACAAAACTACTAGAGTCTAAGGACCTAGTCACAGGACATAGCTACGACATCATACTAGTCATAGTCAATAGGCTTACGAAATACGTACACTTCATTCCTGCTAATAAGATAAGCATAGTAGAGTAACTCGGGTACCTTGTACTAGATAGACTTGTGTAATACTATAGATTCCTAAGGACATATATTACAGATAAGGACAAGCTCTTTACATCGAACTATTAGAAGACGCTTATAGCGACACTCGGAATCAAGCACAAGCTCTTGATAGCATACTATCCATAGACAGATAGCTAGATAGAAATCAAGAACTAGGCCTTAGAGGTATATTTACGACACTACGTTAACTACACACAGAATAATTAGGCATTACTACTACCTATAGCACAGCTCGCACTAAATAATTAACAATCTAAGACTACAAAATAATCACTATTCTTCGCTAATTTTAGGAAACATCTGCGACTGTTTAGGGAATAGTGTTTATAACATCTACACGCGGATAAGGCAATAGTCGCTTTAGAAGACTTAAAGCAGGTATATAAGGAATTACAAGAGGTAATTGCTAAGTCTTAAGAGAAGATCATGGGACAGTATAACGCTAAACGAAAAATGGTACCCTAGCTTAAGAAGGGGGATAAGGTCTACCTCCTTACAGAAAACCTAAGAACCTAGAGATTAACTAAGAAACTAGACTATGTTAAGGTCAGGCCATTTTTAATTAATAAGCCCCTCGGACTAGTTAATTACTGACTTAAACTACTAGACAACGCGAATATATAGCTAGTATTCTATGTGTCTATGCTAGAGCTAGTAGACGCTAAAACACCATGCTAGGAAATGTTTTACTTCTAACTAGAGGAAGAGAACAAGTTTGAAGTTAAAAAGATCCTAGACTAGAAAGGTTAGAGATACCTTATAAAGTAGAAAGGATACCTACATACTAAAAACACCTAGGAACTACAGGAAAACCTCGTTAACTGCTACTAACTTCTAAGACAATTCAGGCAGGCTAGAAGGGGAACCTAATGTAGTAAGATCTAAGAAACCCGCAAGAGTAGCCTACTCGTCAGGAGGCATTTCCAAGATGCTATTAAAGTTAAAAGGAGGCTCAGGAACCTTAACCCTAACATTATCGAGCAACTCTTTAACTAGAGGATCCTCAAGCTCTAGAATATCTAGCGCCTCCCTAACGGCGTCATCTATGCGACGCTTAGCTAAACGTAGCTACTTATAAAGACAAATTTTCTTCATGTAACAATCTTGTAACTTTTGCATGATATCGACCTCCTCCTCTTCTAATGATTTCATATCTCGACGAAGCCTCTTGCGAAGACCCTGAAGCTTTTCCTATTAAGGAGCAGAGAGAGTAACATCATACTCTTTACAATTCTTTCGAACACATTCTAAGCATTTTGACAACTAAGGACTAATAACGCATTAAGGCTAAGGTTAGCTAGGAGAAACCTTAGCGTTGCAACAATTCTTGTAAGGAGCTATTTCTATGCTAGTTTTTGCAATGTTAGCAGCAAGAGCTTTTTGACTAAGGTAGGAAGATTTCTTGCGAGAAGAAGAAGAAGACATTATTAAGCAGTAAAAACAGATAGAATAGTAATGACACTTGTAAGCTCAGGACAAGCTAAGCTAAAATTAGGATAGTGTTACGGAATAGTAATATAGAACATAGCTGTAACAGAGGAGTTATGTAATGCCCTCTAAGTCATATAATACGACTCTGTTTTAGAAGCTTCTATAGGAGCTAAGACAGAGAACATGGCTTACTAACAGAGACTGTCTCTATTAGAGCATAATAACTAGCCTATTTACTATAGTCATTATAGTGTCTTCTAAGTTAATATCTATTAGGTTAACTTTAGGGTTAGGGTTAGTACCTAAGCGCTATAGTTAACTTTCTCAAATTATTTCATTAGCAATAGGGTTTAGGTACATGACAGCGCTAATAGAGTTAGTAACCCTAAGGAGGTCAGGGTTACGTTCTAGAAATGGCAGTACATACCCCCTAGGGGGAGTCTACACTAGCATGATTATAAGCGGAGTTCCTACCCTCCTAGCTATTAGCTACTAAGTGACAACAGTTAGTTAGTTACTTCCTAATAGGTTTAGGGTAGGTCCTATTACTACTTCTCGCTCTCTGCTAGTCAGGACGCCCTACATTTGTCTTAAGGCTATATAGAAGTTATAGATAAGATCGTACGTTTATTCTAGTAACATCTCTAGTAGCAATTACTCTACCTCGTACACATAGTCTTAGAGGGCGTGTCTAAGGTTAACTTTGCCTAGATAATAGAAGATATCCTCGTTAAATAGGACATCCCTCGTCTAGACTACTCTCTTCTAAGATAGGATCTAAACTTAGTAAATGTAAGAAGGGTTATAACTAACAAGATAACTAATGTACGCACGTATATTAAGCTTTATAAGCTTCAGTAGTCTGTGACTCTAATCGTCCTTGTAGATATAGGGGTATACATAGTACCTATATACCTACATATACGAGTAATCTAGTTTACGGCTAGTAGCAAGCTTGTACGGTGTTTTCTAACCTGCGGATAAAATAGGGATATAGTTAAGGATATACGTAGGTACTATAATAATCTCGGGCTATAATTCATGCGGTAAATTAGCATGAATGCGCATTATGCATGCTACTACTAAGATAAGCGTCCTAGCACGCTTAGCTAGATTCTACTCCTACGTGTATAGTGCTGTAGTCATGAAGTCAACATAGTTATTAAGCATTATCGTCTTAAATGAAGGCGTAAATGTACTAGCATTATCCCTAATCATAGAAAATACCCTATGTCTGCAGTTATGTGTACATACGAAAATGTCATTCACAAATGCTCAGAATATTATCTTGTCTACATGTAGTATTATACAGACAAAATGTAGCTTAGTAGACATGTTAGAGGCATAGAGCATGTACCTGTCCCTGTTATAACTATCTTTTATGTATACTAAGTCTATAGATATAGTGCTAAAGGGTAAGCGTGTAGTCTTATAGCATGTAATTTAAGACACCTGTTCCTTACTCTTACTAACTACATAAGATTAGCATTCGTGCGTACGTAGTACTTTGCCCCTATGTATTATAACACCCCTAACAGCATGTTTTAGACTCTAAATGACCTTGTCATTAGCATGTCTAAATATAGCGTAGAGTTAGTCTGTAGTTATAGCATGTAGTTACCTTAGTTGTCATGAGTACTAGAAGCTACAACGTTACGTTATAAGGCATATATACTCTACTCTTATTATATTACAGCGTACGGCTTCGTTTACTAAGACGAGCTAGCTGTCTCTTTCTAGCTATTCGAGAGGTAGTAATGCGCTAGCAGGTAGCTTAGAAGGTATGTATAGATCAAGGTATAGAAACATGTCTGTTAGTATAACTAACTAAAGCACAAATATGTAGTTCTTAGCGTCTAGGTTATACTACATTAGTGTGTTATTAAAGCCGTTAACGTATAAATGCGTGGCCTTTTTTATCTAACAAGCAGACACAATATTTAGTAGAAAGCCTAGTACATACTAAATGTCTTTAAGTCTAATGATGTGACCCCTAACTTAGAGTAACGCATTACTAACTACAACTGCATTAAATTAGCTAGGACTAGCCTCTAGGATGTAGTCTGTTACGAGATACTTTAGCGTGAACTTAGCCTTAGTTAGATCGTTAATTATGTGCACGTCTAAGCAAGAGTCCTATACCTACATATCCTTAGTATCTACTAGCTAGTTAGTAGCAGTTATGAAGACTTAGTAGATAGCGTTAACCTTGCTAAAAGTGACAGGAGCCCTCTCTTTTAAGGGTAGCGTTAGTGTTAGTGTAGCGTTAGCTACACTTATACTAGCAGAGGTAGCAGGAGTAGCCACACTACCTTTATAGTAATTACGTAGTACCCTCGTAGCCTTAGGGTTTCTCCTGTTAGCACGTATCTAGTAGTAGCCGGAATTTTCTTTTAAGTAGTTCATGAAGTAGTTATAATGCTTCTTGTATTTAGCGCTCCTTACATGCTCTAGGGGCTAGTTCTTAGGGTACATGACATTATAGTCATAGATGTTAGTATAACTAGTAGCTTTGCTAGTGTATTTTAAATACTTAAAAGGAGTACGTTAGCGATTAGAAGCATTCCTAGTTAATGCATTATGCATCTCCCTAGCAGCAGAGGTAGAAGCTTTAGAACTGCTAGTAGCTTGCTAAAGAGCTATTATCTAACAAGATGCAGAAGGCGTTACTTAAGAAGCATCGTTAGGGTTATGAGCGTAGTATCTCTCGTACATATCTCATGACTCTAGTAGTAAGAAGCACTTATCTTAATTACGTTCTACATTAAGCTATATCCTAAAGCTGTTATTATACCTCTTAATAGCAAGGTAAAAATGCTTCGAGAGGTAGTAGAAGTCCTTGTAGTTAGCTTGCTACATCTTAAAGTAGAGGTTACGCTATTCTCTATACTACTAGTACCTTGACTTTATACTATGTCCCTTCTTAAGGTTTAGTAGGGTATTATATAGCTAGTTGTCTTGTTATTCGCTACTTAGTCCTTTGTCCTTATAGACATACTATAGGTACTCATGTATTATGATAGTATCAAGGTCTTTGCTATCTGCAAGCACTTATATTAACATACTCTCTATAATGTCTCTGTAAATGCTAGCCTGTATAAAATGACAAACAAGCGTCTAATTAGCCTTAAATTAAGCATACCTTAAGCGCTTAATCTTACTAACCTTTAGCTAAAGGTCTTGTTAAGTTATTAACAATGCTTTAAGTTAGAGTAATACTTTGTTAGAGTTAGGGTCTTCTAGCTCTATTCTAATATAGAGGTATGTATTACTAATATAGATGTATATGCTATATGATATGAAAATATCTCGCAGTGTGACAGAGTAATCTGACCTTTTAGTAGGTATAAGACAGCGCTGCTTTCTGCTTATTACAGAGGTAGCGCTAAGGGTGCTTATAACCCCTGACACTCCTTAATTAGGGAAAGCATGTCTAAGCCTAACCCCGCAGGGGTACTATAGGGTCAGCGACATAGGGGCGTCCTACGTTAACAACTAATCCTACTTAGACAACATATAAGCTAACGTATTTACGAAGGACCCCCTTGCTATATGTAGCAGGGTCACTGCATGCCAAGGGCGGCCATTAGAACCCATGCGGTTCTAATAGCCCCCTAGTATTAACCGTATTAATTACATACTAGTTAGTATTTAATGTGTTTAATATACATGCCTTATAACTAATTTGCGTTATAGGTAGTGTCTAGTATCTTGTTGTCTCTATCTGTATTAGTTAGTAGAGTAGTAGTTACATTTAGTGTTAGTGTAAGAGTAGTAACAGGCTAGTATACGCATACTTCTTCTAGTAGTAAATATAGCAGCTTGTCTAGGTCTATATAGGACTACATTCCTAGCATTAGACTATAG
The DNA here is from genome assembly GCA_021401465.1 of Teratosphaeria epicoccoides. Lineage (NCBI taxonomy): Eukaryota > Fungi > Ascomycota > Dothideomycetes > Mycosphaerellales > Teratosphaeriaceae > Teratosphaeria > Teratosphaeria epicoccoides. The sequence continues at coordinate 68,903 of JADDMT010000115.1, forward strand.
TATTCTTATAGCTATAGTAGCTACTAGTTAAAGACTTTTAGTAATGTCAGGATAGTTTAATTCTAGCTAAAGTTAGCTAGTATAGTAGAAGCATCTTAATAGCCTCCTTTTACAAGCATAGTAAGAAGGTTATATTTAGTTAGTTATATTAAGATATCTAAGAAGGTCTATCTGCAAAATAGTAACTACTAGCTAAGGTAAAAATCTAGTGTTAGCGCTAGCTAATTAGCTAGTAAGCTATTTACATGACATGATCTCAGAAATCTTTTTAAGAGTATTTTATAACTCTTTAAGTACTTTTAATAGCATGTATGTACCTACCTATTTAGGGTAGCCTATTCTAAATACTTGTATTTTATAGCTACAAAGTTTCTTAACTTAGCTGTTAGTAAATAAGCTATTTTTGCTTAAAAACATGTTATTTACTTCTACTCTAAGGAGAACTATGTATCTTATAACTACTAATTTTCTTTACCTAGCTATTAGTGAATAAGCTGTACTTGCTTATAAATGCTTCATTTACCTCTACTCTAAGGAGAACTATAACCTTAGCTAGGTATGTCTCTAAGACAGACTAAGTTAGAGATTAATAGTTAGCTAGGAGTAGATTATCCTTGCATGGCTCTTAGCTAACTTTTTACTAACTATCTACCTACATAAGTAGTCTCTTCTTGTAGAAATCTTGAAGACAAATTTCATCTGTGCCTAGCAAGGAGCAGTTTATCCTAATAGGCCCCTAGCTAGTTTTCTGGCGACTATTTACCTGCATTAGCAGCCTCTTCTTGTAAGAATTTTGGAGACATATTAAGAATGTCCTCGTAAAGGATTTTGGAATGACTAACGCATAGTCGACGTAGTGACGAGACAGTCGACGCTAGAACAGAGCTGTCAACGCTACGACAAAGCAGTCAACATAGTGACAAGACAGTCAACGCTGTGACAAAGCAGTCAACATGGTGACGAGACAGTCAAGATAGTGACAAGACTGTCAACGCTGTCCAACGCAGTGACGAACAGTCGACATAGTGACAAGACAGTCCATACAGTGACCAGACAGTCAACGTAGTCAACGTAGTGACGGAGCAGTCAACCTCATAAGAAAGCAGTTACCTCCGCGTTCCCTCGTCGCGACTTCCCTCACGCGGGTGCACCGCGCCTGGCTAACGGGATGACTCGTGCCTTCCATCTGCTCCTCCACGACCTCATCCTGAATCATTCTTCCATCCTCACCACCGTATTCTGACCCGACATCATGATCTACTTACCATGTCGGCCGACGACGCCATCGCTAGCGGTAGCGCGGTGCCGCCGCCGCCGCTCCCATCACCACTGGCCAGACGGGTGTCTGAAATCGGCGCCCTTTCGAAAGAGTACCTTGAGAAAACATCAGATGAGCTCTTGAAAGTTTTCCAAGAGGTCCACGAATTTGATCCGTCTCGACGACCATCCGCAATTTTGCTACCAGACTTCTCAAGAGACCTCGATGCGCTGCTTCATTCGCGTGTCGGCCACAATGAAAAGACACGGCGTAATCTCAACGGGCTCAGAAAAGGCCCTTGGTCCTTGCGGCCATGCGAGATTATCTGCTACTTTGGACTTGAGACAGCATGCTCTCAAAACTCTGTCAGGGACTTGAGAGTAATGAGCGATGTGACCGAGCTCAATACAGCATTACGATTGATCACCAGCGAGCGACGACAGCGCGTCGAAGTTGGCTGCAACACGAAAAACGTTTCCAGAGTCGATAAGTTCATAGCGCACGACTTCAAGCGCGCTTTGGCGAGCTTCAACGTGCAAGTGGGCAGGAGGAAGCGCTCTCACGCTGAGGCTGAAGACGTGGACGAAGACGACGCTGACGACGATGCCGACCTCGAGCTAAGCAACAATGCACAGGATGCATTCGAGCATACGCCAAGCAGGCGCGGCCGCAAACGTCATCGCAGCCGCCACTCCGTTGAGGCGTCAATCTCGCAATCACCTCGACCTTCAACACCACCCTCAGTCCCAGAACCTGAGCAAGGCCGCCATTATCTGCCTGCTATATCTGATCGCGATCACTCGGGCGAGATCGCATATGATCTTGACTACTCTGCAGACAGTGACTATGGCGTGGGCCAGGACTACGACGAACCTGGCGATCGTCATTTGGCCCCTATTCCCGAGGCGCCCGACGAGAGCAGTTTGATACATGGGAAGGTCGAGGAGGGCGCTCTTATCCATGAACGGTCCAAGAATGGTACCCTGATCCATGAGAAGCCGGAAGAGAGCCCTGTTGTTGATCAGGAGCTTGAGGACACTTCAAGCCGAGATTCAGCTTTTTCTACTTCATCCGCTGCTCATGCCGAGGCAGCTAATACCCTTGCATTCGTCGGCGAAGCTGCAAACACGAGCACGAGGAACGGCATCAATGAAACGAAGGAGCCGCCATTGGGCAAGCGCAAAGAGTCCTCGTCACTGCGATCAAATACCACAGCCCGGACAGATCATGCTGGACCCAAAGTCGTGAAAGACGCAGCACCGGCCGAAGCTGCTGGAGATGCCATAGCCCGGACAGATCATGCTGGACAGGTAACCTTGCGAAAGTCGAATCCGCGAGGCTCACAAGTCCACCTCTCCCAGACAGTACTGCCGCACGGCGCTCCGAGCCACTTAGCTCGCTTCCTCCCAGGAGGATGGCTCTCTAACAACTGCATCGTCTTTGCGCATGACATCGCACACGGGGCGTGGCAGAGCAAAGATGCACGAGTTCGTCTGCTTGAAGCCACCATCGATGAAGAGTCCCCGCATTCAAGGACGCAATTGACTTTGAGAGACAGCAACAAGCAGCTTGTCTTCCTGGTCCACCTCCGTAACCATTGGGTAGCTGGCCTGTTTGACATTGTCACTAGCACCGTGCAGTTTTACGACTCTCTTGGCGACAATGCCTATCGCGAGCGTGGCTGGCAGGCCTTTCAGCGACAAGTCGTCTTTCAATCACAGGAGACTCGTCACGAGATCTTGCCGCCAGATGAGAGGAGCCTGGCACATGAGCCGCCGCAAGCCCTCGCCAAACAAGATGACTCGGCCTCATGTGGCGTGTTTGCCAGTGTGTACTGTCTGGCGCTTGCGAAGGGGAAACCGTTGCCCACCTCTCTTGACGTATCGCTGTGGCGGTGGATACTGTCGTTGCTTGCAAGTCAATCCCAGGGTTGGCCCAGTATGCAAATGTCTGAGTTCGAGCTGGACAGAATCCTGGGCCCGCCGTCTTCCCGTCAACATGATCACGATATGGCGGCATTGGTGGCGAGAGAAGCTGGAGACCTGAAAGTCGCCACTCAGAACTTGCAGCAAGTGGCTGACCGGCTCACAGCTCTACAGGAGGCGCAAGGTCTGGTAGGCATTGGCCAGTCTGATGAGCGCCAGGCCCAGCTTGATCAGCGCGCATACCAGGAGAGGCTTATAGGTACCTTGGAGGGCGCTCCAGCCGGCATCGACAACACCAAAGCTCTCGCGAAAGCTCGCGCACGGCTAGAGGCATTTGGGGATGCAATCGAGCGTGCAGATGCACGGCTCCAGGCCCTGGAGCCTATTGCCGGACAGCTGGCCATTCTTGAGGCACAGCTCAAAGAGAGTAGGGGTGAGTTGGAGGCGGACATTGAGGTGCGGCGGGCGAGGCTGCGGCAGGCGAAGGATGCGCTGGAGGCCGCTCTTGCTTGATGGGAGTCTATGGACAGTGTTTGTCCGTGTGATAGCGCAGAAGGTGTCGTATGTTCAGGAAGACAACTGCGCAGACATGTATCAGTGTAGCTGTCGATTCCTGCTGCAATGCGGCTGCTCATAAGCCTGGCCTATTTGTGCAAGTGCACTAATAGTTTGAAGACTTCGCCGCAACCCTTTGCTGCTCCGCCGAGCAGGACGTATCCGCCTTGGGAGACATGGACCGTAGATCATCAAAGTACTGGTTGTCGAGCCAGCCGTTGTCTTGCCACGCTGCGCCACACTAGTAGACCTTGGCAAGCATATCGTGAGGCAAGCATTTGAGAGGAAAAGCCTCCGAGAACAGCGCATTCAATGTATCGGCAAGCATGAGAGGCAGCCGTCGCCAACAGCATCACCAATTGAAGCAAGCACTTTCAGACCCAACTTTGCAAACACTTTCGCAGGTGCAAGACACTATCAAACTGCTGTCGTTACTGCCATCACCTACGATCCAGCACTTCAAGCCAAATCATCAACATCGTACTAGAACATGCACCTCCATCGCCATACGTACCCACATCACGACTTTCACTCCTGACGATCATACGCATCCTCCTCCCTGTTATCTTCTGTGTCTCGCCCTCAGCATGCTTCGCTTTGATCCCCGCCATCTCGATCCTGCTCTTCGCTTCACCCACAGCACGCGCGGTAATCTCCATGGCCTCCGGAGCATGGTGAAGCTCCGCAACCATCTCTCCGTGCTCGCCTTTGCCACCCGCAGCATCCACAACGAGCTGGTCGTGCTAGGATTTGGTCATGGAGTCAGAGGCGTTACTGGCTGGCTGGGACCGAATGGCGACTGTGGTGCACACCGTCATAGTGCATCTGGCGCAGCATCGTCGAAGAAGCTGTCGAAGTCATCCGCAATAGTGGGGATGCCATGTCGCTGACGGTAGTCGCCTTCGGCAATACTCCTCACTGCACTCCCTCGCTACATTCGCGTGTTCGCCCAGTTTGTTCTTGTTGTCGTTGTCCTCTGACTGCTTCGTCTTCCTTCCCTTCTGCGCGTCTGCGGCCATGTCGCTGTAAATATTGCTGCTCTTTTGGTGGTTGTGATTGTCAGGTGTGTCGGAACGGCGAAAAATTTATTGGGGCCGCGTTTCCAACGTTATCGGGGCACGAATAACGACCTCAAAAATTTTTCGGGGCAGGATTTTCCTCCCCTAACAAGCTACCTACGTCGTCCCTTTCCGCAACACACCACAGGCACCTGCCGCCGCTCGAGTATGGTCGCAGTCAGTACCTCCACCGAAGTACGATACCACCGAGCAGTTTAAAGTTGAACACGGACCCCTTCGCAAACGCTAGACCTTCAGATGGCGACTACATGCCTGCGTGCTTCGTTGGCGGGCACCCGAAGATGCTGTCGTGCACAGAACGCGCTCCTGACGTCATAGCAAATCTGTATGTATGGTGTAGACAGAGCGATATGGAGCAATGAGTACCGTTGTGTATTATGAGTCTGCATCGAGGATAAACGTGGACAAGATGACTAGGGATTGACTTGCTGCAGCGCAGGCGCACATGCGTATGCCGCGCACGCAATGCGGGACATTCATTTTACATATTTCACGCTGCCGGGCATATCCTCTAGGTTTTCTGCTCGTTCACGTCTACATACGACACTCGCAGCGGAGCATCATAATTGTCGGAGACCGTTTCGCCCAACACTATGCCCGCTACCACGAACTCCCACGCCGCAGCTATGAGCAACAACAACAATTCTTTGACCAGCAAAAACGATGCTACACTCCAAGCCATTCACCGCCGCAATCAGCGGCATGCTCGCGAAGCCATCCAGGAGACGAATGAGGTTCTCGCATTAGCCGAAGAGCTCCTATCCACAGACTCAAGGAATCCATCAGATTTTTCGAGGAGATGCCGATGCTTAATCATGATACCGACAATGCCAAGGACTTTCATCTCATGCACCTGAACGACACATTGCCTAAGCTACTCGGAATCGGTGACGATCTAATGGAGGCCAAGCAGAGTATTAAGCATGAATCCGATCGCGGCGCGGACTAAGGTACAGCAAACAGAGCATGAGGACTCCTGACTCGCTGCTGACTTCATGTTGCTAGGCACTTGACACCTACTGTGACTAACCTAGGCAAGCATAGTGGAATGATGAATGTTTGGCACAAGGCATGGTGGGACATCGTCGTGGTGTGGAGAGGATGGCTGTGGGTGCATGAGCGAAAATCGAGCAGAACGCCTTCTGGTGATGTCGCAGTTGCATGACGCAAATACTTTTTAGCCTGAATCTTCAAGGCCGGGCTTCTTGATCCAGGAGACCGCCGATGTCTCCATCTTCCGTGTTTATACGCTTGTACTTCACACAACTTGAGCAACGTGCAGGCGACTCTACTTCCGACGAACACATCTACAAGGTTGCGAGGATGTTTTTGATAATGCATCCTCGACATCCAGACATGAACCCCATGATAAGAGGAAGTGCGCACATAGAGAATAGTCCTGTATGACGAGACGTGTTGAGAAATGAAGCATCAGCTTTGGCTGTGCTCCGTCATGGCACATGTGAAAAGCGTCTCGTGTCCACTGCGGTCTGCTACACGATTCATGGCCCTCCTGCTAACGAACCAAGCTGCGGACTATTCCCCGCGACAGAAGAGCCGCATGACAGCGTTCATCTGGTGAGTCTGCTGTTCAGCAGGTCAAAGGTCTTTTCGTCCTGCTCTCGTAGCTTCTTCATCAATGCCTGGCGTGCCTGACGGGCGTGGTCATTCACCGGGCGCATGGTAAGAGCTTGGGCATTCGGCGGAGGGGCGTCCTCGCGGAGAAGAGGCCCGTACTTGTCGACTGCATGGTTGCACCTGAGCCTGTAGCTCGCCTTCGGACAGGCCGAGCTGATACTGCAGGTCTGGCCGAGGGATCTCATGGAGATCATTGCCATCTGTGCCGTCGCTGACCGATGTAAATGCCTCAGCTGCTACAGGTCCCACGCCGCTGTCACCCCTCGCCGTTATCCGCTTCGCCAGCCCTGCTGACAGCCTTCTCGCTCGTCCTCTACAGCAACCATACACGCGTGAATTCCATCGCGAACTGTGACCAATTGCTTCATGCGGGAATGGGCGAAGCTTTGAGAGCGCCACCTCATGAGCTGCTGCTCCCATCTTTACTACTCGGTGCGTATGGTAGGCGAGAGAAGCGATGCGAGTCATAGTAAACACCCATCTCTCACGCCGGAAGTTAGGATTGAACTTGCGGTCCCTGCCAACGTCGATCTCGTGCTCCCGACCATACCTTGGTCGGCCAGACTCAGCATGCGTCTCGCGAGAAGGTTGTGTGCTGCGCGGACAGCCTTGCGACGGCGGAAGATCCTTCCTCGCTCCCGGATCACAAGGTCGAGCTCCAGACTCGGAGCCAGACGGCGCGGGGAAGCCAAGGAGGTCCAGTCATCGCTTGATTGCCATTGAAGCTCTGACCGTTCGGCTACAGTGGACGGTGCAGCTGCAGCTATCTGAGATGCCTCCGAGATGCCGTGGGCCATCAACTCCATCCGCGGCTGTGCTATCGATCCGGAAGCTTGGCTTGTCCCATTGAGCAGGAACACCCACCGTTCCAAGGCCAGGCTGGTAGCCGGGCGGATCCATTGCGGAGCGTCGTGACCTGCGATTTGCTCGACCAAGCCTGCTCGAACCACTTGTGGAAACACAACTGTCTGGCGGTGGCCGTGCAACGGGCTGATGAAGCACCGACTCCACACGGTCCCAAGCACAAGAAGCGTGAGTAGAAACATGGGGGGTACACTCAAGATTGACAGAGCGACGGCGAGCATCTTGGAGCAGAGGGAGAAGGTTGTCTTTGACGTGCTGCTTGTGTCGTCTTCAACCAGGGCCCATTGGAGAAGCTCATCGACCAAGTCACGATAGCGCCGACGTACCCGCACACTCCAAAGCGAGCTCTCGACGCAAGACCTCCAGGCCTCGCGCTCCAGGCGACGATTGTGCTGAATGAGCTCGTCGTTCCATCCGAGCAATGTCTGCTTCTCCAATTTCAAACGGTTGACCTCGAGATTCGAGTGCTCGTTGCTAGCAGTCAGAAGCTTCTGACTGCCTTTTAGTTTCTCAATCTCATCGTAGCAGTCTTGTATGTGGTCCTCGCGGATCTTCTCGTTCTTCTTCAAATCCTCCATCGACTCCATCCTCCTCAACGACCGTGTTCTTGCGCGAATCGTCTTGTTCTGTACCGGAGCTGTGTGCAGCTGAGATAACTTCCGTGGTGGACTCGAGGGTGGAGAGTGAGAGTCGTCGTTTCGTGTGGCTAACACAACTCGTGCTGGTGGTGTAGGGCTGGGGGTTGTCCACCGAACCCACCGAATCCACCGAATCCCTACCAGGATGGGATCTGATGGGTTGTTGATGAATCATGAGGTGGCAGCGGTCGAGAAATCATGACACACGACGGCGGTCCAAATGTGCCAATTCCACATGCATGTGTTTTTTGATATCACGTGTTTGCTCAAATTGAGCTGGTTATTGCCAGATATCACTTCACTAGCGCTTGTTATTATGATTCAATGCTATTGTTAGCTCAGTTATAAGTGATTTCTCCTTGCTGCTATCAACTTACTATGTTACACTCTTAGATTACTATAATATCACTCCTAGTAAGGTACTAAAATAGCTGAAGAATCTACTACTAGCTTACCTGAACCTGAGCTGCTACCTCTAGCGCTAGTGTAAGTTGTTTCCATGCTTATAGCATACTTACAGAGGTATTTACTAACTTGTAGTAGTAGTTTATACTGTCTAGAGACTAAGAATACTGCTAATTAGTAGTATAAGTCTGAAGAGAGCTAGTAGTACAATTACAACACTAGCCTCAAGGAGAAAGATGCCCTCCTATACAAGTATAACATAGCTAGCTATATTATAGAGACTAATAAAGGCAAGCTAGCTATTAATCTATATAACAAATGCACTAAGTATAGTTATAAGTGTAGGGTCTAGTCCTAGCGTAATGATATAGCTTGCGCATTCTGTAAGCGTAACAATCACATTAGATGTCATGCTAATTACTAGTATAAGCTGTTAATTAAGGAGAAAATAGGGGTAGTAAGTTAAGGCTTACTATAATTAAACTACAACTAGACAAATTTGACATGTGTATTAACACGCGGCTTAGTAATTTAGAGGGTATGCTTAGTAGTACTAGAGACATTAATAATGTTAATAATAATAGTAACGTATAGTCTATTATAGCAAGGTTTAGTGTAGTTAAGGGGCAGTTAGCTATGCTAGTAGAGCATGTTACTAGTCTTGTAGACTACAGTAATAGTTAGTTTACTATAATGCATGTAGAGCTTAATGCTATTATAGAGTAGATAGTTAGCATTAGTTATACTATTATAGATAGTGTAATCTATATTAAGGCGCTCTAGGAGGCTGTATCTATAGGTACTATACTACCGTACTATACTAATGAAGAGCGCTATAAGCTCTCTAGAGGTAGCATAGAGTAGTAGTAGTAGTAGTAGTAGTAGTAGTAGTAGTAGTATAGCGAAGGAGCTTAGGGGTTTAGCGTTATTTAAACAGTACTATTAAGTTAACTATGTTAATGCCTACTACGACTTAGTTGTAAGTAGCATAATTCGATTTTTTATTTAACTCTTTTTTTAGTAACTATTAAGACATGTTAAATATCTTTTTAGTAATTTTGCTATTAAATATACTATAACTATGTAATATACTAACGCTAGACTAATAATAAACCTTTTTATTACTACGTGCTATTATAGGCATCCTTATAATTCACCTTCGTACACTATTATGGCTTATGTATTAACTCTGCAAGCTATAGTAGTAGCGGCTTGTCTGCCTTCTTCCTCTTACCCCCTTATGTTAGGACTACCTCTACACATCCCTATAGAATCTACCTACTAACTTACTAGCCCTGACTAGCCAAGCATGGCGTGATCTAGCTAGGGTCGTCCCTATTAGGGCTAGCCCTAACTAGCCTAGCATAGCGTGATCTAGCTAGGGTCGTCCCTATTAGGGCTAGCCCTAACTAGCGTAGCATGGCGTGATCTGGCTAGGGTCGTCCCTATTAGGGCTCGCCTAGCCTAGGCATAGTAAGGGGACTCCTTAATCCCCCTAACTAATCCTACTTCCTTCTCTATTAATTCGAGTAGTCCTACTATAGACCTATAGTCTATACTTTAGCTAGCCTATACTAGTCTTATTATCTTACACGCGAATCGATCCTACTAAGCATAACGGGCATTATATAGCAATAATGACTACAAGAAGTAGTGCTGCTAGCGCTAGTAGTAAGCGAGAGAGCATAGGCTCTATACTACCTAGCAAAAACGGCGTAGCTAGTAGCTAACTAGACCCTCCTAGGCTAGACGACAGCGTTTAGGGCATAGGTCTTAAAAACTAGCTTGAGGCTAAAGATAGTAGGGGCCGTTTAACCCTTTCTAGCGAGTAGAGCTAATAGTAATAGTAGATCGCGAACTAGAGGTATCTAGATTAGGAGTAAAGCTTTAAGAGGACAAAGCTAGGCTCTAAATTATAGAGTAGAAGCTTAACTAGCCTGAGTAGAACGAGAGCTCCACTAGTTACAGGCAGAACTGTCTAGTTCGGACTATTATAGCCCGCCTAGGTAGGGAGGGCCTAAGTATGCTAAACCTAAGGTCTTTAATAGGCATACGAGGGCTTATTATAACGAGTAGGTCTGTTCTATAGAGCGTAAGTTCTGACAGTACCTAGGTCTCTAGGACTAAGAGCACTAGAAGGTCGATATAGCTGCTAGCTACATAGGTAGCAACTAAAACGAATACTAGGACATCTAGGTCTAGTCAGAGTGTTAGATCTGCGAGAGTACTACCCTATACCCTAATAATAACCTATAGGGCCTAGACTAGGCTACTATGAAGGATGTCATGCTTAACTCTATAGGCTAGCTAGCTAAGAGGCGACAAGTAGCTTTCGACACCTTAAAGAAGCTACAGCAAGGCACGATGTCTCTAAGCTAGCTCCTTGCAGAGATGAAGTTACTCTAGGCTAATATTAAAGGGGACTAGCCTGCTATGTAGATAGCCTCCTTTATATCCTGCTTAAACGCAGACTTAAAGAGAGCTATGTAGTCTAACTAACAACTGCCCGCTACGTTAATAGAGGCAGAGGATAGGGCTAGCTAGAGCTAGCGACTAGGCGTTAGTCGGCTATCTAGGCCTTCTATACTAAGGCCTAGCTAGCAGGCCCCCTAGAGCTAAAGAAGGAGGACATCTAATAGCAGCAGGTCCTAGGACAGCAAACCGCGGCGTAAACGTACCCTAGAGTAGCCTAGCTTAGGCTAGCCTGCGCTAGTCCTATCTAGGAAGACTACATCGTAGATAGCTAAGCTTAAATGCCGTTAGTGCAAGCAGATTAGGCATATCAAGAAGTATTACAAGCTATCTGCAGAAGAAGTAGTAGCATAGGAAAAACTTAGGGCTAGCCTAGCGAGCTCTAAGCCGTAGCTAGCTACGTCTACTACACTAAGGAGCAGAGACAGGTAGTAGAGCCTAGGTATAGGTATAAAGGTACCTACTACTACCTACTCTAAGTTAGAGCCATTATTTGAGGTCTACTTAGTAAGTAACAGGTTAGGGCGCTACTAGACAGCAACGCATAGGACAACTTCATTAACAGTTAACTTACTAAGGAGGTTAGACTAGAAGTTACAGGCCCTCTAGTAGAGGAATACGCTAGGCTAAACAGCTAGCGCCTTAGAGTAACTAGTAGTAGCCCTATATAGCTCTAAATCCGCGACAGTATAGGCTAGCTAAGGGGCACTTTAGACTAGTTTTAACATAGCGACATCTATGGCGCTAATATAGTCCTAGGCTAGCTATAGCTAGAGAAATTTAACCTGTCCCTTAACTTCGTAACTAGACAGATGCGCTAGTAGGGCCATAAAGGCAGGTAATGTAAACAGGTTCGCATAGTATAGGCCTGTAAGTACCTAGTAGATGTAAGGGAACCTAAGACTCTTACCTTTGTCATGTTAGTAGCGCCTGTAGCTAGTGTAGTCTAGAATGGGCCGAATGAGCTTAGGCCGGAGTATTCTGACCTCTAGGAGGTCTTCTTAGAGGACGCTACTACAGAACTAGCCCTACGCGGGCCTCATGACTTATCTATCGACCTAGTCGAGGGCAGTTAGCTACTATGGGGTCTATTATACCCCTTGTCCTAGGCCGAACTAGAGGTTCTGCGTAAATACCTCTACAAGTACCTCGAACGTAGGTAGATTAGGCTATCAAAGTTGCCTGCTAGTATAGGTATTCTCTTTGCGAAGAAGAAGGATAGCATACTATGACTCTGCGTTAATTACTAGGCCCTTAACGCCCTTATAGTTAAGAACTGCTACCTGCTCCTACTAATTCAGGAATCCTTGAACTAGCTTGCTACTAGGAAGATCTTCACGAAAATGGATGTACGGGATGCATATTACTATGTCTAGATCAAGGAGGGTAACAAGTAGAAGACTACATTCTAGACTAGATATAGCTACTTTAAATACACCGTTATACCTTTTAGGCTGTCTAACGCCCCCGCTTAGTTCTAGGCCTACATGAACTATGCCTTAGCGGACCTACTTAACACAATCTATGTTATATACCTAGACAACGTGCTTATTTTCTCCTAGAATAAGTTAGAGCATATCCGCTATATGCGTACTATCCTAGAACGGCTTAGGAAGCATGGCTTGTACACTAAGCTTAGCAAGTACGAGTTCTACAAGGACAACGTAGAGTTCCTTAGCTTCGTTGTAGGCTAGGACGGCGTCGCGATAGAGCTCGAAAGGGTACAAGCAATAGCAGAATAGCCTAAACTAGCCTTAATCTAGGACATTTAGGTCTTTATTAGGTTCGCTAACTACTATTAACAGTTCATTGATAGATTCTCCTGCATCGCGGCGCCGCTTAATCGCTATACTAAGGGCTAGCGACTAGGGGCACGACATGCCAAGACTAGGGCGCTCTAACTCGACGTAGTAGGGAAGTAGTTATTTACTAACCTAAAGCATACCTTTACAACTATACCTGTCTTATGCCATTTTAAGCTAGAACGGCCTATTTAGGTCGAGACTAATACCTCTAGGTACGCAGTTTTAGGCGTTATAAGCTAGTAATAGGAATTCCGCGGCAAATTGTAGTAGTACCTAGTAGGATACTTCTTAAAGAAGATGAACGGCGCTAAGAGGAACTATGACACCTACGACTAAGAGCTTCTTAGCATTGTTGCTACCTTTAAGTACTTCCGACACTACCTTAAGGGCGCTGCCTACGTAGTAGAGGTCTTATCAGACTATGCGAACCTCTAATAGTTTATGATAACTAAGGAGCTGTCCTGCTAGTAGGTATAGTAGGCTAAGTAGCTTTCCGCCTTTAACATTCGAATCGCGTACAGGCTAGGAGGTCAGAATAGGGCCGCAGATGCCCTTAGCTGTTGCCCTGACATAGAAGATAAGGAGCATATTAGCTAATAGGTCTGCGGCAATAATACGAGTAGGCCTCTAAGGGCTCTTTAGTTAGTCTTTACGCTAGAACAGGCCGCTCCGGCCTAGGCTCGTCTAGTTGCGGCCATTTCTAGTCAGACACTAGAAGATCTGATCTATAAGGCTAATCTTACAAATAAACGGGCCTAAAAGGTTATATCCGCACTAGAGAGTAAGGACCCGCTACTATAGGCCTACTAATAGGGCTATAGCAAGGGCCTCTTTACGTACAAGGGCCGCCTCTATGTCCCTAAGGGAGCCGGCTGTCTCGTAGTACTACATTAGTGCTACGATAAACCTCTAGCTAGACACTTTAGCTTCGCACATACCCTAGAACTAGTACTACGTGACTACTACTAGCCCTAGCTATACTAGTACGTCAAGGACTTTATACATACCTGTTAAGCTTACGCTAGGGCAAAGCCGAAAAGATACTAGCTATATAGCCTACTACACGCAGAGCTACTATCGCTAATCCTATAGACAGATCTGACCCTAGACTTTATTACTAACCTGCTACCTAGCTGTCTATTAGGGCAGGTATATAACTCTATACTAGTAGTAGTTAACCGTTACACTAAAATGGCCTATTACGTCCCGTGCTAGAAGGATATGACGGCAGAATGTCTCGCGGACACGTTCCTTAGGGAGATAGTGTAACTACATAGGGTGCTAGCTACCTTAACCTCTAATTACAGGCCTATAATAACCTCTAAGTTTTAGTTAACAGTATGTTTCTACCTCGGAGTCTAGCGAAAGCTAAGTACTACATTCTACCTACAGATAGACAGATAGACAGAGCGGCAGAACTAGACGCTAGAGTAGTACCTACATACATACTATAACTTCAAGTAGGACAACTAGTCCCGCTTACTATCTACAGCTGAATTTACGTATAATAACAGCTAATATACAGCTATTAGAGTTACACTATTCTAAGCGAACTAGCTCCGGGATCTAAGGAGGGCAGCCTAGCCTAAAATAGCTTGAATAGTAGGTAACTTGGCCTAGGCGGAGGAGCTAGTACGCGAAATGCTAGTAGCTTAGCGGAGCATGAGGGAGTAGCTTGCTAAGGCGAAGTAGTTGTAGGTAAAGCACTATAACTAGTGTAATACTAATGTGTCCTTTACTATTAGGGACAAAGTATACCTCTTAACAGCTAACATCAAGGGCATGCAGCCTAGCAAGAAGCTAGATCACAAGTAGATTAGGCTATACAAGGTCCTAAAGGTAGTAAACAGGGTAGCCTATACCTTGGACTTACCTAGCGACATGCGCATCTACCCTACCTTCTACGTATCGCTCCTTAAGCTAGCTACTAATAGCCTACTCTAGGCTAGACTGTAGTCAGAATAGCAGAGATTTAAGGTAGATGCGGACAACATGTACGAAGTAGACTACATTAAGGAGAAACAGGTTAATGAGTTTAGTGATTAGTCCTACCTAGTATCCTAAAAGGGGTATAGTAGTAAAGAGGATACCTAGGAACTAGCGGTGCATATTAGCAAGGCGGCTATAGACGCTTTTAAAAAGAAGTTAGGTATACGTCGTCTCCCTTAGAGCAAGAACAAGCAGGTAGGGGCACCTCGTTACTAGGGTGCCTAGAGTGCGACTAAACGGGCCAGACTAGACTAGGCGAGCAGGGATTAGACATAATTGTAGCAGACAGCTAAAGGTTACAGCTATCTACTATTAGCAGGACTTTAAACAATAACAGGGGCTAGGCCGCCCTAGTCTAGGCTAGATATATGCTAATCCGCACCTAGCTAAGATTGCCTAGTACTCTTACAAGCTGTCTAGCCCCGCCTAAACTACACTCGCATTACTTACGCCTGGACCGTACCAGATTAGTCCGTTCTAGACTAGACTGCCCTAGTCGCTATCCTTATTGTCCTCATGACCCTCGTTTAGGGCCCTACCCTCTAACTCGCGGGTAGTTAGGACGAGAAGCATGCCCTAGAGGTTAGACTTAGGCCTACTGTTCTTCATCTTACTAACACAGGCCAAAATGTTCTAGAGCGAGGTCGCTATCTCTACGATGCGCCTATTACTAATCCGCTTAATGTCCTTAAGGCGCTTACTAGCCAAAGTGTCCTCGATTAGGAACTTCGAGCCCTTAAGCTTCTAGATAGGGTTAGTACGGACTAGGTTAGATTAAAAGGGACCTAACACTTACACTTAGGGTTAGAGCACTCCTGTTACGAATGCGCTTCGCTACCTTCTTGCTAGATTAGTCCTACCTCTCCTGCCTAAGGTGCTGCGACAAGCCGCCCTTGCTACAAAGGGTGTTACCTAGCTCCCTATAATCTAGTTAGCTCTATTCTAGGGCAGAGTGCCCTAGTCTAGCACTCACAGAATCGTAGTACTCGCGATCTTCCTAATGTCGCGAATAATGGCCTCCTTCTCGTCATCGCTAGCATCATTAGCCAAGGCTTTAATCTCGTAGCGCATACCCTTCTACTCGTCCTCCTTTGAGGCTAGGAGCTATCAGAGTTAGCTATAGTATACTAAACTAGACTAGAATAGACTAGATTAACTTACCTAGAAGTAGTCCTTGCTACTTAGGCAGTTGCCGCAGTTAGGGGTAATGCTAGTAGGGACGGGCTTATTCATAATAGGGCAGAGCTTCTTAATATTAGCCGGGTTAGGGTCCTTGTAGTAGCTGTAGCACAGATTAGCTAGGAACGAGGAAGTAATCTCTAGATCGTAGTTATACTCCTCGCGCATGACTTCAGCAGCTAATCTCTTCCTATTCGCCATCGTATTAGACTAGTTTAGGCTAGACAGATTCGTTTACAGTTAGGTTATAGGACTCTAGGACTACATGCTACTATTAGCACCTAAAATGCCCGAACTACTACAAAATAGACTAGATTAGACTAACCTGTCCTATTCTTGCTAGCCTATAGATTTTGCACTTTACTTACTAATTAGAGGTAGATGTAGGTTAGAAGGTTTAGAATTAAACTTCGAGTTCTTTTGATATTGTTAGTATAACTCATTACTAGCAACTTCCCCTTTAGGACTAGTTACCGCTGCCAAGTTCTATACCTTTCTACTACCTTTTACCTATATTAGTTGTGTATTTTGACACTATTATGCGGGTTTTGAGGACAAACCCTAGGGGAGGGGGGGGGGGGGAATGTCAGGACTGCCTCTACACATCCCTATAGAA